>JAAGEH010000135.1:688673-757730 GCA_011751065.1 Lasiurus cinereus
CAAACCAGTCTCGGCAGCCATTTTAAATATATATATATATATATATAGATATATATATATAGCTATATATATATAGCTATGAATTTATGTGTATATGTAAAATAAAAATGGGATCATATATTATACACTCTATGCCAATGGTCAGCGAGCCACATGAGACTCTTTGGCCCCTTGAGTGTGGCTCTTCCACAAAATACCACGTGCAGGGTACAGTGCAATTGAAACTTCGTGGCCCATGTGCAGAAGTCAGTTTTTGGCTCTCAAAAGAAATTTCAATTGTTTTACTGTTGATATTTGGCTCTGTTGACTAATGTGTTTGCTGACCACTGCTCTATGCTATAGATGCATATACTAAATATATAAACTATTTCTAAATTGGCATAACACAATACGTAATTTTAGTGTCTACCTCTAGGTGGTAGAATTATAGGTAACTTCTAATTTATCCTTTAAATGTATTTATATTTCTAATTTTCAAGAATGATCATTATTTTATGCTTTTTAAAAGACTTCTAATTATAATATGCAATGTGATTACAAACAAGAGATCAATTACCATAAACTTTCTAAGAAATCAAGTTCATTATTTAAAAGTGACATTTTATATTAAAAGCCAAAATGGTAAGACTATACATGCAAACATAATGGGGAATAAAGTTAAAAGTAGAATAGACTGATGTGGAATTTCTTGAATCATACATCCCATTTCAAATAGGTTCTATTACCTCCCAGCTATCAGGCTCCAAGAATTCCTTTTTTTCTGTAGCTTTCAAAAACTCTTCTAGAGTAACCAATCGGTCTTTGTTAGAATCAACCTGGTTAAAGGAAAATGTAGTAAAATCAAATAACTCTCATATTACTTAGACACTAGAAACTGTCTTCCAATAAATGCTACTACATAAACATACAGCAGTTAGAGAGCTAGTCTAACATCCATAAACACTGAGAGGAAAAAAAAACAAAATAAAATACTAAACATTATATCAAAACAGAAAATAGATATTTTTCTCTTCTATATTATTCAAATTTAGAAATGCAGTGAAATATCTATATTCCTGATACCACTAAAATCACCAAGTTGAAGTTGCTGATCTAACTGGTTAGGCCACCACACTATGTATAATCCCTCTTGAAGCCACGTATTTAGGCAAGAAAAATAACCTTTCCAGTAAGAGAATTGTTTAGCCAAGAGTAAAGGAGTTTAAGTTAAAATGTTCTCAACAGTTATTCATAAAAACAACCAACCTAGTAAATCAAAATGAAAATTTACAACCTCCAAATCTTCCAACAGTTCTTGTAAACTATGGCAAATTCAGTTACAAAAGCAATAACCAAAGGAATTTATTTGATACCTGGGATGCCAGTAGTCAACAGAAATCCCAGTTCATCAATATCAGGTGAAAATCATCACTGAAGCAAAACAATGGGCTTTAGTTACCCTGCTTATGAAGTATCCATTAGAGTTTTTAGCTTAGTAATAATGTGAACAAGAAATAAATATGTGTTGTTTATCAACTACTTAAGTAGTGGGTTTTTGGATTTTCTTAGCAAAAACTAAAAGAGCCATTTAAAATGCCAAATATTGGACTACATTACTTTTTTACTTTCAAAAAGATGTTTTATAGTTGATATGCAGCGACATCTTAACCTTTTAAAATATTTTAAAGGAGTTACAAAAAAATGTTACTCAGAGTAAGGGAATCTACTGCATATTCTGGATCAAAAATGCAAAGCCCAATTAAATATCTATTCTGTGTATTTGTCTTCCATTTTGTGGTAAGATTTATTGCAACAACTTGAATAATCCATAGAAGTACATATCTTAAAACTTTAAAAACATACCTCAGTCATTACATGTTCCCTCATTCGAAGCCTTTCTTCTTCCATTTCTACCATATCATCCTCTTCATTTTTGGGGTCATATACTTTCTCCAACTAAAAAGAAAAATTTTAAACCAACATAAAAGAAAGAAAGATAATAAAAGAAAAAAAAGAGAGAGCAAAATAACCAAATACTTAATGAACTCATTTACCTCTTTAGTAAATAGGGCTTCTAATTCTTGTTCATCAAGGAAGCCATCATTATTGACATCTAAAGTCCCCAATGCAAAAAATTGATTTTAATGCTTTAGAAAATAAATAATTGAAATACAACTATTTACAAATGGTTTGCAAAAGCAGTACTGACATGAAGTACCAATATGCTACAGAAAAAGATTTCTTCTTTTTTATGAAACCTCAGATGTGTCCAACTGATAAAAATTTATTTATTTATAATTCATCATAGTTTTTAGGGAAATATATCAATTTTTTCAAAAATATAAAGCAATATGCTATGACTAAAAGTAAATTTTAATATGATCGCATAAAACTTGTTAGATATAACCTACCTAGTCAGAGAAATAACTTCATTTTACAGAGAATCTCGTAATAAGTCATATAGTGATTTACCAGTAAAAGCAGATATAAAGACACAGCCCCTAGCTTAAAATATTTTATATTGCATATCAGCAATAAAGACTATTATATTACACTAAAGAAACACTCTAAACATTTACTCTCAATAGGACTCAATAGTAGACCTTGGCAGAAATATTAAGAAAAAAAAGCATTTTTCAAACAGCAGATATAAATATTAATATTTATCAAGTATGTTACCGTGCAATTTGAAAAATGTTTTGGGGTCAAAGTCATTAGGATCCAATCCATCAGCCTCTTCCCATACCTCTTTTAGTTGATCTTTGCTTCCCTGTGAATCAATTAAAAAAAACACATTCGGATGATGAGCACATGATATAATATACAGATTTTGTAACATAGAAACCCACACATGAAACTTATATGTTCATGTTGACCAATGTCACCCCAATGAACTTTAAAAAAAAACACTCAAAACAAAATCTAGTCTATGTGTATATATGCAAAATAAAATATAAATATGAGGAACTTTGCAGAATTAAGAATTAATATCTAAGTACCAATAACTTATGATAAAAATCTACTATCTGGTTCAAGGAAGTATTTTCATCTAATTATGGTTTCATAAAGTCATTATCCTTACTGGATGATTAACTTTGGGATGATTTTCATGTTTTTTCTTCATTTCTTCAAATTTAGATTCTTCTTCTTTTCTCTTTTCTTCATTCAGTGTTTTCAAATATTCTCTCCTTTCATGTTCCTTCATCATTTCATACTTTTTAAATTCTTCATGTCGAGTCTTATCATAGTTTTCCAGATCACTTGTAGCCTATAATGTAATATTTAAATAAAAAGATGTGTTTAAAAATATAAATAAAGCCATTCTTGCATATAGCATATTTTCTAATAGAAGATTATATATATGTGTATATACATATATATATATATATATATATATATATATACATATATATATATATAAAATACAAAACTCCTCTTTCTAAATTCTATCATTTTATTTCAGTCCACTTTCTTTTTTTTTTTTTACCAAAAATTCAGGCATTCAAAGAAACTGAAAATTTAGTAAGTTACTCATAAGTAATATATAAATTGATTTAAAAAAAAGAAAAAAGGGACTGTATAAAATCTGTAGAGTAGAAAACTAGATTAGTTTCTAAACATTTAACTCAATCTCATAACATCCAGGCAAGAACATTTAGTTTGGTAACTTGGTATAGTAAAATATGAGAGGAATGCAAATTCTTATCTAAAATCCCTGAGCCCAGATGAGTTCCAGAATATTCTAGCAACTAATATTTGACAATGGAGCCAAGAATACCCAATGGAAAAATGACTGTCTCTTCAATAAATTGTGCTGGGAAAATTGGATATTCACATGCAAAAGAATGAAAGAACTAGTAAACCCCTTATAGCACTTATAAAAATTAACTCTAAGTGGATTAAAGACTTAAATTATAAGACCTGAAATTATAAAACTCCTAGGAGGAAACAGGGAAAAGCTTCTTGACATAGGTCTTGGTAATGATTTTTTAAATATGACACCTAAAGCACAAACAACAAAATAAAAAACAAGTGGGATGACATCAAATTAAAAAGCTTCTGAACAGCAAAGGAAACAGTCAACAAAATAAGAAGACAACATATGGGATGGGAGAAAATATTTACAAATCATGTATCTGATAAGAGATTAATATACAAAATACATAGAGTTCTTAAACTCAATAGCAAAAACACACACAAATAATCCAATTTAAAAATAGGCAAAGGATCTGAACAGACATTTTTCCAAAGAAAATATTCAAATGGCCAACAGGTACACTAAAAAGTATTTAACATCACTAATCATCAGGGAAATTCGAATCAAAACCACAATGAGATAATACCTCATGTCTTTTAGAATGGCTATCATCAAAAAGACAAGAGATAAATGCTAGCAAGGATGTGGAGAAAAGGGAACCCTCATGCCCTGTTGATAGGATTGTGAATTGATACAATCATTATGGAAAACAGTAAGGAGGTTTCCAAAATAATTAAAAATAGAAGTACCATATAATCCAACAGTTCCATTTCTAGAAGAAAACAAAATCACTATGGCAAAAAGATATCTGCAACTTCATGTTCACCGCAGCATTATTTACAATGGAAGCAGCCTAAATATCATTTTGGCCATAAAAAAGAAGGAAATCCTGCCATTTGTGTCAATATGGATTGACCTTGAGGGCCTTATGATAACTGAAATAAGTCAGACACTCTATGATATCACTTATATGTGGAATCTTAAAGTAATTTCATAGAAAAATAAATCAGATTTAGGGTTTCCAGAGGCAGAAGGGTAGGAGAATGGGATGAAGATGGTCAAAGGTACTGTACAGACTTTGAGTTAAGTATAAGATGAGTAAGACCTGGGACACAATGTACAATATGATGACTATAGTTAACAGTGTTGTATGGTATATTTGAAAGTTGCTAAAAGAGTAAATCCTAAAAACTTTCATCACAAGAAAAGAAATGTTTTTATAATGATATGAGGTGATGGATGTTAATTAAACTTATTTTGGTAATCATTTTACAATGTCAAGTCATTATGGTGTATACTTAAACAGTGTTACTCAATAACCCTGGAAGAAAAAAATTTAAGAATTTTCTAGATTTTTTAGAAAGGGAATATGACACATATGCCACATTCTGGAACATCCCTGCAGAGTCTATAATCAAACAGAATAGTACTTCTTTAGCAAAATCTATGAGTACTCACACTAAGTAGACTAAATAAAAAATATAAATAGCCCTACTATAATTCAAGTCAGGTTTCAGTTTTTACAGGTGTTTGTTTTGTTTTGTTATTCTGCAGTTATTGATAAGGGATTACTGATCTGTATATACAAATTATTATGTACTATAGGCCTAGTGCACCAATCCATGCACAAGAGGGGTTCCCCGGCCTCACCTGCAATCGGGGCAATCAGAACTGGCTAGCCCAGGGGAGGGACTGCGGGAGGTTGGACGGCCATGGGAGGCTGGCTGTGGGAGCACATTGACCACCAGGGGGCAGCTCCTGTGTTAAGCGTCTGCCCCCTGGTGGTCAGTGCACATCATAGAAACCAATCAACAGGTCATTCAGTTGACCAATCCTAATGGTTGCTTGGGCTTTTTTATATATAGATACTAATAAAGGTTAAGCCATTTCCCTTTGAAGATATTCTAGAGAGTAATATATAAGTTATATTATTACTTCATTGAATTTACTTGCCAAATTACATATATATAACCATTATATACATTTACTTACAAAACCTCAAAGGCACAATAAAGACATTATTTTTTAGAATTATTCTTACTGCTTTGATTAGCATATCTAAATCTGTAGATTCAAACTTGTCAGGATTCATGTGGTTTAGGTGATCAAATTGTTTTAGAAGAGCATGGTAGTCTATGCCTGTATCTGAAAGAAAATGAGAAAACTATAAGTGATAAATTACTAGAAGCTAAAAACATTAATATAAGTGATATATAAAATAAGCACTTATATTTATTCATAATGGATTTTTTAGCAAAATTCAAAGTTTTAGATTAAGGGTTCATATTTTCTTTTAAAATGTTGCATAACATTATTCTAGGCAAAGATAATGTCCTTGAATCTAGAATGGAACACATTTAATGTGTACATTTTAATGTTCTTTCTAGAAAGAGTAGTTGACCATCAGGATAGTCAAGAGCAAAAACTTTTTATTACCATAAAACTATGAAATTTCCTACATTTCATTAGATAAGTTCTAGTACACTGCCCTCATCAAAATGTAAGTAGAATTACTGAAAAGAACTGCTCTAAAATGTATATGAAAGAGTCTTTATATGCTTCTCCAATTAATCTTCTAGATAAAGTCTAATTCAGGTAAATTAATTTGAATAATGACTGGTATTTTTAAAGAAACATCAATTGTCTTCCTTTGTAAACAATTTTTTTAAGTAAGCTACAGTAGTATATTATAGTTGAATGGGTGAAATGATTCTGGGCTGTATTGTATTGCACAATTGAACAAAATAGCTAACTGTTTTAGAAGTCAGGGTTTCCACTAAGGAAAAAAGAATATACAAATATGGAGTGATAGAAGGCAAGAAACCTGTGGAAATGGATGGGAATTAGTACTATCAGTGTGAACCTATCATTTCTAAAATATGTATATGTACATGTATATTTCATATATAAATGTATGTGTAGATAGACAGATAGATAGATAGATCTCCTATCTAATAAAAGAGTAATATGCAAAGTAACCATCACTCCAACACACAAGATAGCTGCTCCCATGTGGTCAAAGATGGCTGCCCGCATGTAGACACAAAATGGCCACCACAAGATGACCAGCAGGGGAGGACAGGTTGGAGGGACCAGGTCTACAAGGGAGGGTAGTTGTGGGCAATCAGGCCAGCAGGGGAGAGCAGTTGGGGGTGATCAAGCCTGTAGGGGAGGGCAGTTAGGGGTAAACAGGCTGGCAGGGGAGCAGTTAGGCATCAATCAGGCTGGCAGGGGAATGGTTAGGGGGTGATCAGGCTGGCAAGGCAGAAGTGGTTAGGGGCAATCAGTAAGGCAGGCAGGTGAGCATTAGGGAGCCAGCAGTCCTGGATTGTGAGAAGGATTTCAGATTGGAGAGGGTGCAGGTTGGGCTGAGGGACACACATCCCCATGCACGAATTTCATGCACTGGGCCTCTACTGTGTGTGTGTGTGTGTGTGTGTGTGTGTGTGTGTGTATGTGTGTGTGTGCGTGCATATATATATGTGTATAGACATGCATGTATTTTCTGATTCTATCTGATGAAAGTGCCAAGAAGAAAATATATTCCAGAAGCAATGAGCACAGCTAGTATCCGCCCTTGGATTGTAATATAATTTCACACTAAAGAACAAACAGAAATGCTCACAAAAATGCCTGATTCCTGGGCTGTGCTGGGTAAATACAAGATAAGCCTAGGACATTATGTCATGCAAGAAAGGAAGAAACTGCTAAATTTAGTTCAACCAAGCTTTTACTGAATTATTAGTTCGGCACTGTTCTAGGAGTTTTACTTATAAAGAAAAGATGTGTTACAAAATTTAGTCCTAAGGAATATGACCAGTGAAATACATGAAAAGATACTTAACCTCACTCAAAATAAGAGAAATACATATTAAAACTCCACCTAAATACCATGTAACAGAATGGCAAAACTCCAAAGTTTGAAGATGCATACTGTTAGCAAGACTGTGAGAAATTATTGCTGGTGGGAATGTATATTAATATAACCTTTGTGGAGGAGACAGTATCTATTCAAATTACAAATATATATGTCTTTCAGTTTAACAGTTTCACTGTGGGGAACTTATCCTACAAATACTCTTACACAGATACATAGAGATATATGTACATGAGTGTTCAGTAGAAAAAAATAAATGTCTATCAACAGAGGTCTGGCTAAATAAATTATGATTTCTCCATGTCATGGAAATTTATGCAGCTGTTTTTTAAAAATGAAGATGATCTCTATGTATTAATACAGAAAGACCTCCAAATTATACTGTTAAAGAAAAAACACAAGGCAAAAAAAAATGTGTATTGTATGCTAGCTTATATATTCAAAGAGAGGAAAAATAAGAACTTTTTTAAAAATTGCTTATATAAGAATAAAGAAACTTGGGAAGGATTGTATTAGGGGAAGTGGGAACTGGCAGGTTACAAAAATAGCAGGGAGCTTTTTGCTATTCCTTTTTACTCTTTCTGGGTTTAAACCATGTGAATATATTACCTACTTTAAAAATTATACCTGCCCCCAAAATTAAGATCCTTGAAATCCTTCTTCAAATTATCAGAAATTTCAATTCATAAATTCTGAATTAATGATAAAATATTCATAAGTTTTCTATACTTATTATATTGTTTTCTTTAGATAACAGAATTCAGTCTCTATTTTGAAATAAAGAAAATATTGCCAAGATTAAGGAAATAGAGATTGTCTAAGAAGAAAGAAATTTCAAAATACCTTAGACTGGTTTTAAGAATGAAATTACCTTGTGTGCCTGCTAATCTGAAAGAGTATAGTATGAGCTCAGTTTACCTCTCACTGATATCCTTAATTTCAGGATAATGAGTATTTGGTACTTGTTTTCTAAGTCTATTCACCAGCAGGGAGTTTAATGATCTACACGAGCATTTCTCCAATATAATCCATTGACCAGAGATGCATGTTTAAAATGCAGATTACTCATACCCAGAATCTGAGTATCTGGGTCGAGATCCAGTTATCCGTACTTTTAACTAGCTCCCCAGGTGGTTCTTATGCTATCTGAAGACTAAAAACTATTATTGCACAAAGTGGAAATGTTCAGGTTCTATTAATGACAATGCATCACCCAATAACCAACTTATGGGGGCAAGTCGCATGGCCACAGGAGCCTGCTTGAAGAGTCTCCCACCTGCTAAATCTGGCCCCTTGATTTTCATTCATTATTAGAAAGGCTATTCTAAAATAATAAAGGAATCCACCTATGTTGTCACCTAATGCTTTTATTATTTTATTTTCTACACTTAAATCTTTATTTATCTTAACTTATATACAAGATACAGAACTAACTGTACTTTTTTACAAATGGGTACCCAATTGTCTTGACACTTTTTTTTTTTAAATCTAGCTTTGTCACACTAAAAATTAGATATCACCTTTAATTCAAACCAAGTTTTATGTGTATTTAATTTTACTTCTGGAATTTCTAGTCTGATTCCATTGGTCTTTCTACTTATATGACAAAAACATACAGTTTTAAGCTAGTTTGGTTCAGTGGATAGAGTGCTGGCCTGTGGACCAAAGGGTCCCAAGTTCGATTCTGGTCAAGGGCATTTACCTGGGTTGCAGGGTCCTCCCTGGCCCAGGCCCTGGTCAGGGCTCATGCAGGAGGCAACCAGTCGATGTGTTTCTCTCACATCAATCTTCCCCTCTCTCTTCCATTCTCCCTAAAAATCAACAGAAAAATATCCTGAGATGAGGATTAACAAACAACAACAAAAACCAACATACAGTTCTAATGACTGAGGCATAGTGATATATTTTAACATATATCTAGTCCTTCTTCATTCTTCTTTTTCAGAGGTATGTGGCTTTTCTTGCTGGTTTCCTTTTTCATATTAACTTTTAAATTAACTTGGCTAGTACCGGGGGGGAAAGTACATATTTTTATTTGGATCATGTTAAATTTATAAATTAACCTATGGAGAATTGACATCTTTATCAGGTTGAGTTTTTGTATCAAAAAGATGTTATGTCTTCCGATTTTTTTCAAATCTACTTTTGTGTTTTTTAGGAGTATTTTAAAATTTTTGCTTGTACATCTTGTACATTTCTTAATTGGATTATTCTGAATATTTTATCTTTGTTGGTATTTCAAATGGAGTCTTTTCTTCCATTTTATCTTCTGACTTTTGTTCGTAGTTGTGAAATACATTGATGACTGTATAATATAATAAGTTTTCCTTGATGAGTTTTCCTGTTGTTTATACTAAGTTTTCAGCCAATTACTTTGGGTTTTCCAAACACGTCATTTGCAAATAGAGATGGTTTTATCACCTCCTTTCCAATTAATTCACCTCAGTTTTTTTTTTATTTGTATAATTATTTTTGCCTAGTACCTCCAATATAATTTTAATAGTGATAAGAGTGAGCATCAATTGTCTTGTTCCTGATTTTATTTATGGTACATACTTGTGTTCCTCCATTAACTGAGTTGAACATATCTGATCATGTTACAGAGGTAACTATTGATTACTATAAAATTAAGAAGAGATGTTAAATTTTGTCAACTGCCTGTGTTACATTTGGAATATATACAGAAGGGGCATTTGACAAATCTTTTCTTTGTTTGTTTGCTAATTCTTACTGGAGAATTTTTTAAAATATTTTTATTGATTTCAGAGAGGAAGGGAGAAGGAGAAAGTGATAGAAACAATAGTGATGAGAGAGAATCATTGATTGGCTGCCTCCTGCATGCCCCCTACTGGGGATTGAACCTGCAACCCGGGCATATGCCCTTGACCACAATCAAACCCAGGACCCTTCAGTTCGAAGGCCAATGCTATATTCATTGAGCCAAACCAGCTAGGGCTAGAATCTTTTTGACCACAATCATTTTGGTTTTGACATCATACATAATAAGAGTGTGAGAACGCTTTGCTTCTTTTTCTATATTTAAATAACATTCACAATCTGCCTTTTAATAGTTTGATAAAATTCCCTTTGACACAGTCCAGGCTGTGTTTTCTGTGAAACCAACTCTCTGACAATTTTTCTATTTCATCTATGAAAATTGTTCCAATTAGATTTTCTCTGTCTCTTTTCTTTTGGTTTACTTTGACGTGATTTTTTCTCATTTAAATCAGTGGCTTAATTCATTACTTTTCATTCTTCCTTTTTATTGATATGATTCTTTTAAGCCAAACATTTTGATTTTTTAATGATATGAATGTATTAACTATTCAAATAATTAAATTTTTAAAATTAAAAAAAGTCAAATAAATCTAACATTAAATTTTGACTAGAAAACATGAACTATGCTACTTAATGTAATTTGACCTCAACAACCAGATATTAAATTTTTTCTACCTTTTATGTAGCACTTACCATGAAGGGAATCCAGTTTAGCTTTAATTAGCATTCTTAACCTTCCTACTTCTTGCCTTTTCAGTTCATCAAGTTTTGTCCTCACATGGTGACTTACTAAATCCAGCTCTTTGCTTAGCCTCCCACTCTGTTGACAAAATAATACGTTAGTTTTAGCTATTGCATTGTATTTTAAAACAGATACCATATATTAATAATAGGGTTATAATAATGTAGAGATAGATACTTTTGACTAATTTCAGTAAACCTGATATTACAAAAGCATTTTCTTTCAGAAAATATTCAATTTGTAAGCCTAAAATCAAGATATCTAAGAGCATAAAATTTATAAAGGCATAATTAAAACACAAAGGAGAAGTTCAAAAAGTCACTTGAGTTATAAAATAGTGCAGCCTCTTTGGGAAAAGAATTGGCAGTTCCTCAAAAATTTAAACACAGCAGCTCTCTGTAAGAAACATGCCTGCACCTTTCCCCACCCCCTTCCCCAGGGCATTTTCCTTGCTTCTCTTTCCCCTAAACTCCAAGGAGAGCTTTTGCTTCTACAATTTTTTTTTCTGAGCCATCCATTTCTTCTACACCTCACTTCTGCCTCTGTAACTTTCTAACTAACTTTCTCTTGCCCCAGCTAAGTAGCTCATTGGTTAGAGCATCATCCTGATATGCCAAGGTTATGGGTTTAACTCCCAGTCACAGCACATACAAGAATCAACCAATAAATGCATAAATAAGTGGAACAACAAATTGATGTTTCTCTCCTTCCTCTCTCTCTCTTTAAAAATCAATACAAATTAAATAAACTTTCTCTTATTAAAAAAAAAAAAAGTTAAACAGAGTTACCATATGACCCAGCAATTCTATTTCTAGGCATATACCTAAAGAATTGAAATGTATGTTTACATAGGAACTTGTACATGAATGTTCGCAGTAGCATTAGTCATATTAGTCAAAAAGGTAGAAATAACTCAAATGTCCACCAACTGGTGAATTGACAACCAATAAATGGAATATTCATACAATGGGATGTTACTCATCCATAAAAACGAATCAATATACTAATACTTGCTAGTTTGAGATGAACCTTGAGAACATATGTTTCATTCATTATGCTAAGTCAAAGAAGCCAGACACAAAAGGCCATATATTGCATACTTGCATTCATATGAAATGTCCAGAATAGGCAAATCCATAGAGATAGAAAGTAGATTAATGGTTGCCAGGGGCTAAGGAGAGAAGGAAATGAGGAGAGATTGCTTAATGGGTACAGGGTTTCTTTTGGGGGCAAATGAAATTGTCCTAAAATTAGTGGTAATGATTACATGACTTCATGACTTGGTGGATATACTAAAAAAACACTGAATATTTAGCTTTAAATGGGCAAATTTTGTGGTATGTGAATTATATTTAATAAAGGTATTTTTTTAAGTAACTTGGCCTACTTCAGCTATAGTCATCCCATATAGAAATACCTTCAAAAATTCATGTTTTTTAGGTTGACTCCTTTGATTACTTTTTTCATAGATAAGTAATCAGATACATGTTCCAAGATTTAAGAAACAAAATAGCTAGTGGTTTACTTTCTCTTACTTGTAAGTGGACTTGCAATCATAAACTGCAAGTCTAACTGACAATCAGGCAAGCCCTTTAGGACAGAGTCAATAGGACCTGCTAAAGACGGTAAACAAAAGATACCCCACAAGGGAGACAAAGAATGTTCACAGAGGAAGAAGGAGAGCTAGGAAAATATACTCTTATAGAAGCAAAAATAGCAGTATATTTCAAGGAGAGAATGGTCATTATTACTAGATAAAAGAATAGTTCTCAAAGCGTGGCCCCCAAGTGGAAGCATCTGCGCCACCTGGGAACTTCAGAAATACAGGCCCTAGACTTACTGAATCGGGAAGTCTGGAGGTGGGGCCCTCAATCTGTGTTTGAACCAGTCCTGAAGTCTGAGAACCACTGAGATAAAGTAAAAGAGCTCAGTAAAAAGAGGAATAAAAAGTGTTCACTAGATTTAACAATTAAGAAGTCATTGATACAAAGCTTATGTTGTTAAATGATGTGATAACCTCTAATATTTATCTAATAAATATGTATTCAGATGAAACCTTAAAAGAAAGAGAGGGGGGGCGGGAGGAGGGAGGGAGGAAGGGGGGGAGGGAGGGTGGGTGGGGGCATGGAGAAAGGAAGGGGAGAGGGAGAGGGAGAGAGAGAGAAAGAAAGTCAGAGTTCAGAGCAAGATGGCAATGAAGTAGATGGAAGTTACACTGACCTATTCTCTAGACCATATCTATGTCAGAGTTGCAACTAAAGTTGGAACAACCAACCTGAATAACCACCTAAAGACTAACTGAACAGTCTTTTTTTTAATATTCCCAAGGTTTTTATTTTCTTTATTCTTCCCCTCCCTTTATGAACAGAAGTCTTATAACTAAGGATATACAAAGGAACACACATGGAGACTGTTAGGAAGAGCAGAGATGTGAAAAGGGCTAGCTCCACACCCACGTGACGGGTGGTGGGGGAGTAAGAATCCCGAGGGATGCCCTAGCCGGTTTGGGTCAGTGAACAGAGCATCAGCCTGCAGACTGAAGGGTCCTGGGTTCGATTCTGGTCAAGGGAACAGGCCTGGATTGGGGGCTCAATCCCCAGTTGGGGGTGTGCAGGAGGCAACTGATCAATGACTCTCTCTTATCACTGATATTTCTCTCCCTCTCCCTTCTTCTCTGAAATCAATAAAAATATATTATATATTTTTTAAAAAGGCCAGAGGGATATCTCAGCTGAAGAGGTCCCCCTAGAAGAGCAAGGGTCCTCATCACAACACCAGGCTCCCTAACCCATACACCAGAGTCAAGAATCTGAGCCCACAGAGTATCTGGCTGTGACAATCAATGGGGCTTCCACCCACCCTGGTGAGAAGGAAGACTGTTCTTTTAAAAAGCCAGTACACCAAATCTCACTCATAGCATTCACTCTGGGCTCTAGTGAAGGATCAGCATTTTGGAGGGGACCAAAGTCATACTGGAAGAGATTGAATGGCATGGCTGTCAGCAGAGGGCTGGAAAGACAGCAGCAAAATATCCCTGTACTAGGTCCCTTTCTCACACCATCCAAGGATGCCATCATTCCTAGGCCAAGCATTCCCCTCCATAAGCCATCAGCCTGGTAGCAGCAATAGCCCCTACTTGTCGACTCCTGGAGGTCCTACCCTGCCAGGATCACTTTTCTGGTATAGAGGTCTGTCATGCCCTCCAGCCTAGACCCCTTGTGCAGAATTTATTGAGGAGCTCTTGAGGAAGCTCAGGCAAATTGGAGGAGTACCAGAGTCATGCAGAGTGAGACTGAGTTGTGTCGCTGACAAGCAAAGGCCTTTTTTTTTTTCCTGTGCACCTGAGTGGCACCAACATTCTGGGGTTGGGTTTGCCCCTACCTTCTCATGACATCAGCCTGGAGTGGCACTAGCGCCTCCCTGCTGACTCCTGCAAGCCCTGCCCTGCCAGTCTGCACAGTCTCCAACCTGGGCCCATGGTGCAGACTTTCTTAAAGGGTTGTGGAGGAGATCGGGAGAGACTCAGGGAGTGGCAGACACAAAGGGAGAGACTGAGTTGTGTGGTTCTGGGGCAAGGGCCATTTTTCTCTCACACACCAGTCCAGCACCATTGTTTCTGTGCAGAGCCATCCGTCCACACAGCCAAATCTTGATCTGTTTTAGCCTGATGAACTCTGATGGTCTTACTCTAACAAAGCCCTGAGACCCTGCCTCACCAAAAAGGCACAAAGGCCCCAGGCAGGTGGCAACTGGCCTTAGTGTACCCTCAGACTTTTCCTAAATGGCCTCAGACCCAGCATTGGCACTGAATTTGAATCTGTATCAACCTGGTAATTACCACTCACCCCTACCTGGTGACTCACTGAGAACCTATCTCACACACCTTGCATATGGTCAGTGACTGAGCTTAACAAGCAGCCAGCAGGTGGAGGCAGATCTCAGGTTAACTTGGGACTTTGGCTGACCTGCCCCAGGCTCTGTACTGGTGGAAGCAAGACTCAGTATGCAGCTTGTGCCTTTCCATGCACACCAGCCCAGCAGAGGCAACTACAAATAGTGGATCACCCTTACAACTCCAAAAAGGTAGCCCAGGACCAGTCACAGGTAGCATCTGACATTGACCTGCACCAGAGTCCCTCACAAGAGGCTCCTGAACCAACACACCCAGTGGCTGGCTTCAGACCACATTCATTAGCACACCCAAAGGGAGATCTTAGCAGGCACCAGTCCCTGCTTGGATGAATTCCACTTATGGTATCAGCCCCACCCAGCAGTTCATACACTATGACCAGGTTCAATCCTCAGAGTCACCAACTTGAGGGCCAAAGCCACCCTCAAATGGGCCAACAGCAATCAAGACTCAACCACAGATAGAAACCAACATGGCGGCATAGGTAAACACCTGAAATTGCTGCCTCGCACAACAATTTCAAAACTACAACTAAAAGACAAAATGGACATCATCCAGAACCACAGGAAAGCTGGCTGAGTGGAAATTCTACAACTAGAAGGGAAAAGAAAAGTACACTGAGACTCAGGGGAGCTGCAGAAGTAAAGTGCAAAGGTACGGAGACGCACACGCATGTGGAAAGAACTAGCAACGGAGTACCCAGTAGTCTTTTTCAATCTGGAGGGATACACAAACTACCAACTGCTCTGAACTCCAGTTCCAGATGAGACTCTGGGGACTCAGACTCATACAAGGAGAAACTGGACTGTTTGGCATTGGGCAGAACTCAAGGGCAGCTTTTTCTCAGAGGTGCTGGCAGCAATTACCAAGGAACACTGAGATCCGGGAGCATCTTAGGTCAGGGCTGATGGTCAGCCATTACTGTTTGCTCCACCCTGAGACTCTGCCCCATCCGAGCTGTGCAGAGGTTTTTGCATATGAATGGGCTGGTCTTTTGAATTCTAAAATTACCTAACAAACTGCAGCTGAGTCAGAGAGACCAGAACATCCAAAGGAAGGCTCAAGGCCCCACAGCAGCTTGCATTGCTTTACAGCTGGGCCTCATCTGGGCACCTCCAAACCCCAAATAAAGAAGCAGAATCTGCAGATCTCTCCATAGCTTCTGCTGGGTAGCCTTAGGGAGAGCCTAAATTAGCAACTCCTTGGAGATCCAAGAGCTAGCATACCCAATGGTCAGAGTGGGACCATCCAGATTACAACTCCTCAGATTCATAAGGGACACACTGAGGGGACAGACTCCGTGAGCACCAAAGCCCCACTGAGGCAAGTTTTGCTTCATAAGGGTGTCTCCAGCACAGAAGTTCTCCCAGTGTAGACACAGCTGATCCTCACAGCCAATTGGCTTGCAGGTCAATTTCCCCCAGTGATACCAACAACAATCAAGACTTAACTATAACAAGACTGTGCACACAGCCCACAAAGGGGTGCACCAAGAGTGTCCACCTCAGATAAATGGGGAGGCTGAGCCACTGGGCCCTATAGGACACCTAGCACACAAAGCCACTCTATCAACACAGGGAAGAAGCCAAAATGTGGAGACAAAGAAACAGGTCACAAATGAAAGAAATGGAGTAAAGCAAACAACTGGATATAGAGTTTAAAACCACGGTTACAAGGTTTTTCAAGAATTTTCTAGAAAAGTCTGATAAATTTAGTGAGAGCCTCGAGTATATGAAAAAGGACCAATTAGAAATCAATCATACACTAACTGAAATAAAAAATAATATATAGAGAAGACTAGAGAATCACAAGAATCAAGTCAAAGATCTGAAATACAAAGAAGCAAAAAACACCTAACCAAAAAAGCAAAAAGAAAAAAGAATCCAAGGATTTGAAGATCATATAAAGAGCCTCTGGGACAACTTCAAGTATACCAACATCAGAATTATGGGGGTGCCAGAAGAAGATAGAGAGCAAGATATTGAAAACCTACTTGAAGACATAATGACAGAAAACTTCCCCCACCTGGTGAAAGAAATAGACTTACAAATCCAGGAAGCACACAGAACCCCAAACAAAAGGAATCCAAAGAGGACCACACCAAGACACATCATAATTAAAATATCAAGATCAAAAGACAAAGAGAGAATATTAAAAGCAGCAAGAGAAAAACAGTTAGTTACCTACAAGGGAATACTTATACAATTGTCAGCTGATTTCTCAATAGAAACTATGCAGGCCAGACAGGAGTTGCAAAAAATATTCAAAGTGATGAATAGTAAGAACATACAACCAAGATTGCTCTTCCCAGCCTTAAACGGTTTGGCTCAGTGGATAGAGCGTCAGCCTGCAGACTCAAGGGTCCCAGGTTCGATTCCGGTCAAGGGCATGTACCTTGGTTGCAGGCACATACCCAGTAAGGAGTGGGCAGAAGGCAGCTGATCAATGTTTCTCTCTCATCTATGTTTCTAACTCTCTATCCCTCTCCCTTCCTCTCTGTAAAAAAATCAATAAAATATATTTAAAAAAAAAGATAATTCTACCCATCAAAGCTATCATTCAGAATTGAAGATCAGATAAAGATCTTCACAGATAAGAAAAAGCTAAAAGAGTTCATCACCACCAAACCAGTATTATATGAAATTCTGAAAGGTATTCTTTAAGAAGAGAAAGAAGAAGAAAAAGATAACGATAAAAATTATGAACAACAAATAAAAATATCTATTAACAAGTGAATCTAAAAATCAAGTGAATAAAAAATCTGATGAACAGAGTAAACTGGTGAATATAATAGAATCAGGAACATAGAAAGGGAGTGGACTGACAATCCTGGTTGGGAGGGGGGAGAGATGTGGGGAGTGTGGGAAGAGACTGGACAAAAATTGTACACTTATGGATGTGGACAGTGGGTGGGGGTGGAGTTAGGGCAGAGGGTGGAATGAGAACCAGATGGAAGGGAGCTATGGGGGGAAAAAAGAGGAACAACTGTAATAATCTGAACAATAAAGATTTATTTTTTTAAAAAAGACTCAACTACAACAAGAGGGTTCACATAACCTACACAAGGGACATTCTTGGAGCATCTAACTCAGGTAGTCAGGGAAATTGCACTGTTAGGTCCCACAGGACACCTTCTACATAAGGCCATCCTACCATGACTGGGAAATATAGAAGATCTAACAAATACACAGAAACAAATACAGAGAGGCTGCCAAAATGAGGAGACAAAGAAACATGTCCCAAATGAAAGAACATGAGAAATCGCTAGAAAATTGCTAAATAAAATGGAATCTACCAGATGCAGAGTGCAAAACAATGATTATAAGGAAGTTCAAGGAACTTAGGGTAAGAATAGATGAACTGAGAACTTAAACAAAGAGATAGTAAACATAAAAAGGACATAGATATAGACAACAGACTATATTCATCTTGATGAATGTGAGAGGGGAAGAGTTCTAGGGGGTGAAAAAAGGTGATAGGATTAAGAAATACTAATTGATAGTTACAAAATAGGCATGGGGATGTAAGATAAAGCATAGGAAATATAGTTAACAATAGTGTAATAACTATGTATGGGGCCAGGTGAGCACTTGAATTATTGGAGGAAACACTTTATAACCTACTAGAGGCCCAGTGCCCAAATTCATGCACAGGTGGGACAGACTAAAATAAGAAGAATGACTCAGAAGGGTTCCTTCTAACAAAGGTTTCTAATTCTCATTCTAGAAATGGATGAGGTATTTTTCTTTTTAGAAAAGTCTTTAAAAATAAACAAAAATAGCATAAGCAAACAACATTATCTTGAGAGGTATAACTTAAAGTTTAATATTAAATCACTGGAAGTTTTTTTACTGCTGACTCTAAGATAAACTCAACTAAACTGATTTATCACCCTTCAAGGATGAGCTTTAAAAGAATCTCTCTGGCCAAAACCGGTTTGGCTCAGTGGATAGAGCGTCGGCCTGCACACTGAAAGGACCCAGCTTCGATTCCGGTCAAAGGCATGTACCTTGGTTGCGGACACCTCTCTGGGGATATGCAGGAGGCGGCTGATTGATGTTCTCTCTCATCAATGTTTCTAACTCTCTAGCTCTCTCCCTTCCTCTCTGTAAAAAAATCAATAAAATAAAATTTAAAAATCTCTCTGGTAAGTCTTTTACAACTCCCTTTCTTTATTATGAGTACTGAGAAGATGTTTGGGGCTATAATTATGTAATTAACGGTATCCTTACGACAGAGACAAATAGTTAAATCTTCCTTTTTTTTTTTTTTTTTTTAATCCTCACCTGAGGACATTTTTCCATTGATTTTTTTAGGGAGAGGAAGAAAAGGGGAAAGACAGAAATATCAATGTGAGAGAAGCACATTGATTGGTTGCCTTCTGCATGACCCCCTACCAGGGTCTTGGTCAGGGAGGAGCCTACAGCTGAGGTACACACCCTTGACCAGAATTGAACCCAGGACCTTTCAGTTTACAGGCTGACGCTCTATCCATTGAATCAAACTGGCTAGGGCTAAATCACCCCTGTTGATATAAGATGTGGCCCATTAACTCTTCTATTAATCTGGATCTGAGTAAGACACCAGAACTTAACCTATTTTGTGCCTTTGATCAGCTTCTTTCTGTCTGCATATCATCATCCAAGCCCTTTAACATAATGCACAAGGTCCTCTATCATCTGACCTATGACTCTGTCCAACCTCATCTTTTAGTCAATCATGGCCTCCACTTTTTAGTCTAGGTTCCAGTAACAGTTACTGCTTCCAGTGACCTGTATATCTCTTATTTGGGTGCCTCCCAGTCTCTTTCCTTTTCTTAGTCACATCATTAGGCACTGACATAATCTCCACCAAAAAGAATGACTTCCTGCCTTTCCCCATTGCTTTTTACTAAATTATGAATCTATCCTCTGTACATACAAAATATACTATCTACTCATCTTAATCATCTTCTGGATGTTAGTCTCCCTTCAGAGTTCTATAAGGGCTGGGAGTGGGTCTCCTCTTTATATCCTTAGCACTTAAATCAGTGTCAGGCATGTTCAAATATTTTTAAAATAATTATTTAATTAATTTTACCTTTATTTCTTCTATGTCTGCTTTCTGGAGCTTTTCTCTGAAATGATTATCTGTTTCCAGCACATCAATCACTTGCTTGAGATATTCATCATAATATAGTCCAGTATCCTTCAAATTAAGAAACAAACAGTAAGCTTCTGAAAATGTTTCCTTCCTGGCATCTAAAGATCTCAACTTAACAACAACAACAAGAAGTCAAGCAAAATAGCATTGAACTACTTTGATAGTTTGGGCAGTCAAAGTTAAAAATCTCAAATGAAGAGTTTCAGAAACCATGTTTCAGGGATCACACCAAAATCATGTTTTACTGTTACGTAATTGTAAATTTTTCTATATGGCTTAGTCAATGAAGACTTCAAAAAATATGAATTGATTTTATCCCATTGGTACCTGTTTCTCCTCATTGCCATCTATCTCTCCTTTGAATATAATATAATGTTTTTTTGGCTGGTTATCTCTACATTAGAAAGGTATTGTGGCCGAAACCGGTTTGGCTCAGTGGATAGAGCATCGGCCTGCGGACTGAAAGGTCCCAGGTTCAATTCCAGTCAAGGGCACGTACATTGGTTTGGGGCACATCCCCAGTAGGGCGTGTGCAGGAGGCGGCTGATCGATGTCTTTCTCTCATCGATGTTTCTGACTTTCTATCCCTCTCCCTTCCTCTCTGTGAAAAATCAATAAAATATATTTTTAAAAAATCCTCCTTCTAAAAAAAAAAAAGAAAGAAAGAAAGGTATTGTGATTAATTCTTCTATACATTACTTAATATACTAACTACATTTACGCCTGGCCAGCATGGCTCAGTGGTTGAGCATTGACCTAGGGCCAGAAAGTCATGGTTCAATTCCCAGTCAGGCCATATGCCCAGGTTGCAGACTCAATCCCCAATCTGATCAGTGATTCTCTCTTATCATTGATGTTTCTATCTCTCACCTTCTCCCTTCTCTGAAATCAATAAACATATATATTAAGCATATATATATATATATATATATATATATATATATATACTGACTGCATTAAAAAAATTGTCTAACATTAAATAATATATGCTTGTCCTATACTCTTTTCACTGCTATTTCAAAAATAGTTTCTAAATGTCCAATTTTATAACTAATAAATATTAGCAATATTTTAGTTAAAATTCTTTTCATAAGGTTATATTTGTCATTTGACTTACTGGTGGTTCTATCTTTGCACTGTCCACAGGCTGAGCACCTTTTACTTTTGTCTTGTCTATGTCTATAGGCACAGCTTCAAGAGCAGTGAGTAGACATGTAATTGAGAGAAAATAATACTTCTGTAGGATAGTACTCCACCGCATCTGAAATAAAGATAAAATTATACAAAGGTCCTGAAAAGATGTTTTCAAACTGTATACACATGAATTCCCAAAGCCACATTAATAATATATTAAATTTCAATAAGTTTAATACAACAAAAGAATTCTAGGAGGAGGATTAAAATAGATTATAACAAAAATAATGCTTAAAATATAGCACTAAAGAAAATCAAATGGTTTTTAATTTTCAGCTAAAATTAAAAAGACAAGGAAATAAAATTTTAACAGTTTATATAGTATAAGAAAACAATTGGTTAATTATAAAAGCTTCAAATAAAGATGGCAATGAAGGACTCAAATTTTTTAAAAAATAAATGGCCCATATTTTAAAAAGAGAGGATAAGAAAAAAATCATTTTTCCTAAATTAAAATATTAGCCAAAATTACTTCTGGATATAATATTTAATTAGCTTCAACTTAATTTTATGAAAAAGGTGTTCTATGTGCACAAGTTGATCAAAAGAAACAAATAACTAGCTACAAATATTCCCTTGACCTTATTAATCACTACCATAGCCAATAGTCATTTGCTAAAATTATTTCTGGTCAATAATTTTTCAAATAAATAGGTCAATAAAATATCTAGCAGGATGTAACGGGATTGAAACAAAGAAGGGGGAACTATTGCTGGTCCCACAATAAGATTCAAATTTTGCTTATTCCGCTTCTATTCCAGAGGATCACAGTAGCTCCAGAGGGTCTATTAAAAGAATTAAAAATGATGCCCAACCCTAGCTCGTTTGGTTCAGTGGATAGAACATCAGTCTTCGGACTGAAGGGTCCCAGGTTGATTCCAGTCAAGGGTACATGCCTAGATTTCGGGGTCTGTCCCCAGTAGAGGGCATGTAGGAGGCAACCAATCAATGATTCTCATCATTGATGTTTTTCTCTCTCCCTCTCCCTTTCTCTCTGAAATAAATAAAAATATATTTTAAAAATAATCTATACTAATAAAAGGGTAATATGCTAATTAGACCAAGTATCTTCCCGATGACCTCCAAGCAGAGGTGATTAGGAGCGATCAAACTGGCAGGGGAGAGCAGTCAGGGGGATCAGGCCGGCAGGCAAGTGAGCGGTTAGGAACCAGCAGTCCCAGATTGCAAGAGGGGTGTCCGACTGCCAGGCCTAAACCAGCGGCTGGACATCTCCCGAGGGGTCCTAGATTGGAGAGGGTGCAGGCCAAACTGAGGGACCCCCGGCCCCATGAACAAATTTTGTGCACTGGGCCCCTAGGAATAAAATAAAATGATGCCCAGCCAGCATAGCTCAGTCATAGAATGCAGACCTATGAATCAAGAGGTCATGGTTCAATTCCCAGCCAGAGTACATGCCCAGTTTCAGGCTTGATCCCCAGTGTGGGGTGTGCAGGAGACAATCGATCAATGATTCCCTCTCATCATTGATGTTTCTAACTCTCTCTCCCTCTCTCTCCCTTCCTCTCTAAAATCAATAAAACATATATTTAAAAATAAAAAATAAGCTGAAAAACAAAATAGGTCCAAAGCCATGAATGCATGGAACAGAATGACAAATCTCAGGGGGTAAGAGGGGAGATGGGAAGAGATTAACCAAAGAACATACAATATATGCATATATGCATTGCTCATGGACACAGACAATAGTGTGCAGAATCCCTGGGGTGGGGTGGGGACTTGGTGAAGAAGGGATAAGGGGCAGGGAGAGGGGGACAGTTGTAATTTTGTCAACAATAAACAAAAAAAAAGTACTAATAGCAAAAGAATTACTATATTTTGTCCCTGAATGATACAACAAAAAATTCAAAATCTTGGAAAACACATATATAATTGGTAGAATAAAAACATAATTTGTTTCTTATCTTCCTTCTAATATCCCCAAAAGATTGATTGACTCTAGAAACTTCCCCTCTCCAATTTATATTCCCTGAATTTCAGTTTCCTTTTCTCAAAACTATTTCAAGTTACTTTCTCCACAGATATAATAGCAATTAAACCATTTCACATGACAAGTAGAGAGTATATTCATATAGTATTTGCTAAAAAAAAGTCTGGAATAAAATGAAATACTGGTATACCTAAGTAAGTTAAGCAAGAACTAATAAAGGAGGAGGAGGAGGAGGAAGAAGAGGAAGAAGAGAAGGAGGAGGAGGAGGAAGAACTAATAAAAGTAAGAAATTTCAAGAGAGGTAATAGTCAAATGGTTAAAAAAATGAAAACCATAACTTCTGACTACCAAGGAAGGCAAAAGTGTCCCTCATGTTATCATACTAAGCTTAAAAGTATATTGAGATGGATTATACTATTCATCAAAAATTTACTTCCTAACCCTGGCCAGGTGGCTCAGTTAGTTGGAGTGTTATACTGTACACAAAAAGTTTCAAGTTCCATTCTCAGTGAGGGCACATACCCAGGTTGCAGGTTCAATCCCCAGGGGGCAGGTACGAGAAAGAATGAGAGGTAAATGGTCAAATGGTCAATTCATGTTTCTCTCCCACCTCTTCTCTCTCTTTCTTTCTCCCTCCCTCCCTCCCTCCCTCCCTCTCTCCCTCCCTCCCTCCCTCCCTTCTTCCCTCCCTCTCTCCCTCCCTCCTACCCCATCCTCAAATGAGGAGGTGAATATTAAAAAAAAAAAACACACATTTACTTCCTAGCTTTGCACAGTGGCAGTATCGTAGCCCATGAGGTTTTCCAAGGCATGATTATTGATAACTGGAGGGGAAAAATTTACTTTTGGTGATTATGTGATACCCTTGGGATAACTTATCTCTCTGTCTTTTTAGTGCCTTACATAAATCAAGTGGCTCAAAAATAAAAAAGATGACTCTTTTTTAACACATCTATAAATTGCACACACAAAAATCTTTTAGCATTTATGAATATTTTAAAAATAACCAGAATAAATCCCAAAGGCTTCCATAATGAATCACGGGATAAAAGTAAAACACAAAAAAACACAATTTATTATTTATTTTCTTCTGTAGACATGGTCAGACTTAAAAGTTGTACCATGGAAAATTACCAAAGCATCTATGAGTGGTTAAGATAAAAGAGAAAAAGATCCATACTCTGGAAGATAATTCTATTTGCCTGCCAATAGCTACATCTTCCCTTCCTCCACAATAACAAAAGACCAATTTTATTCAGGGCAGCTACATTTTTCTGCTTCACTGGTAGCCTGAGCTTTGGTTCTGGACATCTCTCTAAAAGAAGAGAGCATGCTTCTTTGCTTTTGCCTCGATGCCTGGAACTTGGCCATGATGGTTAGAGCTCTAGCAGCTCTCTTGGACTACAAGGACCAGGGCCATACAGACAACAGATCGAAGAATTAGAAAAAGCTTAAGTCCTTGATGACTTTATGAAGCTACCATACCTAACCTAGACTGCCTGCTTCAAGATTTATTTTACATGAAAAAATAAATATTATGTGTATAAGCCATCATTAAGTCTGTTTTTTTGTTTGATTTTTGTTTGTTGTTTGCTTTCTTAACTAATCACTTACCTTTAGATAAATTAATAATTTTTATCTCCTTTTCACAGATGAGGCAACTGAGATCAGGAGAGGTAAGATGACTTGCACAATATAAATTAATAAGAAGTTGGTATTGGCTCCAAGCTCAATGCTTTTTCACTGAAAATGGACTCTTAACAGGATCTAAATGTAAAAAAAATAAAAAACATTAAATATAAACACAAATGTAGGTCTATTACAATGGTAATGGCATGACAGTGTATGAAATTGTACATCCTCTAAAAAAGTGCTAAGTGTTTATGATGTGGAAGAAGACTAAATTCTATCATATCCCAGCAGTGAGGGGAGAGAGCTATATTGAATAAACAGAATAAAAAATGGAATAGACAGAGACAGTGATTGTGATACCCAGGTTTTACTGTATTGCTCCCCTTTTAAATAAATAAGAACTCCGACTAAAAGTTTATTTTGCTCAGCAATAAGACTTTAAGATATAGGGTAAGTTCCCATTAAATCTTTAACTGGAATCTTTCTTCACCTTTACCACTATTTTTATTTTTATTTTTATTTTTATTTTTTGGCAAATTTATTTTTTTTAATATATATATTTTTAATTAATTTTTTATACATATCTCCCCATTGGCCCCCCTCCCTCCCAGGCATACCCCAACCCCCCAGTGTCTATGTTCATTGGTTATGCTTATATGCATGCATACAAGTCCTTTGATTGATCTCTTATCTACCTCACCTAACTTTAATCTTCCTGCTGTAATTTCACAGTCTGTTTGAAGCTTTGCTGTCTCTGTATCTATCCTTTTGTTCATCAGTTTATAATGTTCTTTATTATCCCCCAATGAGTGCGATCATGTGATGCTTCTCCTTCATTGACTGGCTT
Organism: Lasiurus cinereus; assembly: GCA_011751065.1. NCBI lineage: Eukaryota > Metazoa > Chordata > Mammalia > Chiroptera > Vespertilionidae > Lasiurus > Lasiurus cinereus. Next base: position 714,480 of record JAAGEH010000135.1, read on the forward strand.
ATTTCACTAAGCATAAGGCTCTCCAGTTCCAACCAGGTTGCTGCAAATGGTAAGAATTCTTTCTTTTTAATGGCAGTATAGAATTCCATTGTGTAGATGTACCACAGTTTTCTGATCCACTCATCTGCTGACAGGCACCTAGGCTGTTTCCAAATTGTAGCGATTGTAAATTGTGCTGCTATGAACATAGGGGTGCATAAATCCTTTCTGATTGGTGTTTGTAATTTCTTAGGATAAATTCCTAAGAGTGGGATTACGGGGTCAAATGGGAGATCCATTTTTAGTTTTTTGAGGAAACTCCATACTGTTCTCCACAGTGGCTGCACCAGTCTGCATTCCCACCAACAGTGCACAAGGGTTCCTTTTTCTCCGCATCCTCGCCAACACTTGTCGTTTGTTGATTTGTTGATGATTGCCATTCTGACAGGTGTAAGATGGTATCGTATTGTTGTTTTGATTTGCATCTCTCGGATGATTAATGACTTTGAACATGTTTTCATGTGTCTCTTGGCTTTCCTTCTGTCGTCTTTTGAAAAGGTTCTATTTAGGTCCGTTGCCCATTTTTTTATTGGATCCTTCATCTTCCTTTTATTAAGTTGTATAAGTTGGCTGTAGATTTTGGAGATTAAACCTTTATCAGTGATAACATTTGCAAATATGTTCTCCCATACAGTGATCTTTCTTGTTGTTTTGTTGATGGTTTCTTTTGCTGTGCAAAAGCTTTTTATTTTGATGTAGTCCCATTTGTTTATTTTTTCTGTAGCTTCCATTGCTTTTGGAGCAGTATCAGTGAAGAAGTTCTTTCGGCATATATCTGAGATTGTGCTGCCTGTGGATTCCTCTAGTATTTTTATGGTTTCCCTTCTAATGTTTAAGTCCTGTATCCATTTTGAGTTTATTTTTGTATTTGGTGTAAGTTGGTGGTTCAGTTTCAATTTTTTGCATGTATCTGTCCAATTTTCCCAGCACCATTTATTGAAGAGGCTATCTTGGCTCCATTGAATGTTCATGCCTCCTTTGTCAAATATTAATTGAGCATAGTGGTTTGGGTGGATATCTGGGTTCTCTATTTTACCACTATTTTTAAAAATTAACTTTGGCCCTAGTCTGTCACAGAGATCAAAAATAAAGAAAAATATCTCAAATTCTTTTTTGAAACCCCACTATCCTATCTAATAAAAGAGTAATCTGCAAAGTGACCATACCTCTGTTACACCCACCAGTCACGCCCACCAGCCAATCAGAGCGAGTATGTAAATTAACCCAACCAAAATGGCTACGGCCAGAGAGAGAGAAGGGTTGGGTTGCCCCTGGTAATGGAGAAAGCCAAGCTTTCCGCACACCCTGGCTGGCCCAGGCCTCCGCTTAAGGCCACAAAATTTCAATGGCTGTGCTAGCAGAAGGCTTGGCTCCGCTCCAGGCTACAAAGTTTCAACTGTAGAGGATAAATAAATCCCAGATACCAGGGCCTCTGCTTGGGTGGCCTACAAACCACCATGGGCCCCTCGCCCAGGCCACCCCACTGCCCAAGGGAACACCCACCCTGATTCAGGATACCCTTCAGGGCAAACCAGCTGGCCCCCACCTGTGCAGCAGGTCTCTATCTTATCTAATAAAAGAGTAATATGCAGACTGACCATCATTCCAACACACAAGATGACTGCCTCCATGTGGTCAAAAGATCCTGCCCCCATGTGGACACAAGATGGCCACCACAAGATGGCCAGCAGGGGAGGGCAGTTGGCACGGACCAGGCCTACCAGGGAGGGCAGTTATGGCTGATCAGGCCAGCAGGGGAAGTCAGTTGAGAGGGACCAGGCCTGCAAGGGAGGGCAGTTGGGGGTGATCAAGCCTGCAGGGGAGGGCAGTTAGGGGTGACCAGGCCCACAGAGTAGCGCAGTTAGGGGCAAACAGGCTGGCAGAGGAACAGTTAGGCATAAATCAGGCTGGCAGGGGAGTGGTTAGGGGGTGATCAGGCTGTCAGGCAGAAGCAGTTAGGGGCAATCAGGAAGGCAGGCAGGTAAGCAGCTGGGAGCCAGCAGTCCTGGATTGTGAGAGGGATGTCCAATCCGATCGGGCCTAAATGGGCAGTTGGACATCCCTCAAGGGGTCCCAAACTGAAGAGGGAGCAGGCTGGGCTGAAGGACACCCTCCCCCTACATGCATGAATTTCATTACTGGGCCTGTAGTCTAACTATAAAATTCAAAGCAGTTAACTCATGTGCAAACTCACTAGTGAACATAATTATTTTTAAGCAGTCTGCAATAAAACAAGATATTTTCAAATTTTAATAAAATAAATATTTATTTATGGTATTTTAAACACAAAAATCTTAAGCAGAAGAGTAACCATATGCATGTTATATGTGGAAAAGGCATATGACTTTTATTAACACAACATGGTCAAAATTAAACAACAGATTGAATCCTAACCACTTCTATATACTATTACCTGCCCCTCTGAGTCTCAATTTTTCTACCTATAAAATTAAACTAATATTTCTTTGTATGTTTTTGATTACATGAAAAGAAGAATGAATACAATGTGAGTAGCATAATACATGGCAATAGTAAATGCTCAATAAATATTAATACCCTTCCTGTCTTAAAAATGAAATAGCTATATACTGAAAAATGAAAATACGTTCTGTTAAAAAGCAATAAACCAGCTGAGACCGGTTTGGCTCAGTGGATAGAGCGTCGGCTTGCGGACTGAAAGGTCCCAGGTTCGATTCCGGTCAGGGGCATGTACCTTGCTTGTAGGCACATCCCCACTGTGGGGGATGCAGGAGGCGGCTGATCAATGTCTCTCTTTCATCGATGTTTCTGACTTTCTATTTCTCTCCTTTCCTCTCTGTAAAAAATCAATAAAATATTTTTTTTTTAAAAGCAATAAACCAGTTTGACATACAACCTTTTCTTTTAATAAATCATTATTGTTCAGTTTATTGCAGATGTTCCTCTTTTTCCCCCTCATATCTCTCCTCCACCTGATTCCCCAGCCCCCACCCCATGCCCTTACTCCCCACAACTGTCCTCATCCATAGGTGTAAGATTTTGGTCCAATCTCTTCCCACACCCCTCACATTCCCTTCCCCTGAGAATTGTCAGTCCATTCTCTTTCTATGCCCCTGATTGTATTATATTCTATTTATCAGATTTTTTATTCACTTGATTTTTAGATTCACTTGTTGATAGTATGTATTTATTATCACTTTGTTTTTCATAATTTTTTTAAAATATATTTTATTGATTTTTTTTACAGAGAGGAAGGGTGAGGGATGGAGAGTTAGAAACATCGATGAGAGAGAGACATCGATCAGCCGCCTCCTGCACGCCCCCTACTGGGGATGTGCCTGCAACCGGGATACATGCCCTTGATCGGAATCGAACCCAGGACTTTTCAGTCCCCAGGCCGACGCTCTATCCACTGAGCCAAACCGGTTTTGGCCATAATTTTTATATTTTACCTTTTTCTTCTTCCTCTTCTAAAAGAGTACCCTTCAACATTTCATATAATCCTGGTTTGGTGGTGGTAAACTCCTTTAGCTTTTTCTTGTCTGTGAAGCTCTTTATCTGACCTTCAATTCTGAATGATAGCTTTGCTGGGTAGAGTAATCTTGGTTGTAGGTTCTTGCTATTCATCACTTTGAATATTTCCTGCCACTCCCTTCTGGCCTGCATAGTTTCTGTTGAGAAATCAGCTGAGAGTCGTATGGGTATCCCTTGTAGATAATTAACTGTTTTTCTCTTGCTGCTTTCAAGACTCTCTCTTTCTCTTTTGCCCTTGGCATTTTAATTATGATGTGTCTTGGTGTGGTCCTCTTTGGATTCCTTTTGTTTGGGGTTCTCTGCACTTCCTGGACTTGTAAGTCCATTTCTTTCACCAGGTAGGGAAGGTTTTCAATCATTATTCCTTCAAATAGGTTTTCAGTATCTTGCTCTCTCTTCTTCTAGCACCCCCATAATTCTGAGGTTGGTATGCTTGAAGCTGTCCCAGAGGCTCCATACAGTATCTTCACATTTTTGGACTCTTTTTTCTTTTTGTTTTTCTGATTGGGTGTTTTTTGCTTCCTCATATTTCAGATCTTTGTTTGATTCTTGGGGTCCTCTAGTCTGCTGTTGGATTTCTGTATATTATTATTTCAGACAGTGTATGCTTAATTTCTGACTGGTCCTTTCCCTTTTTTTAGAGGGGGGGGCATTCTCATTAAGATCTTTGAAGGTCTCACTAAGTTTCTCAAGGATTTGTAGAAGATTCTTGAGTAACCTTATAAATGTGGTTCTGAACTCTATGTCCAGTAGTTAGTTTACTTTCCTCCATTTCTTTCATTTGTGACATGTTTCTTTGTCTCTGCATTTTGGCTGCTTCCCTGTGTTGATGGAATGGCTTTGTGTGCTAGTTGTCATTTAGGGCCCAGAAGCTCTGCCTCCCCAATCACCTGAGGTAGACACTCTTGGTGCACCCCTTTGTGGGCTGGGTACATAATCTTATTGTAGTTAAGCCTTGATTGCTATTGGTACACTGGGAGGAACTAACCTCCAGGCCAATTGAGCGTGAGGATTAGCTGTGTCTATTTAATGGAAGAACTGCTGTGCTAAAGACACCCCTATGGGGCAGGACTTGCTTCAGTGGGGTTTTGGTGCTCATTGAATCTGCCTCTTGAGTGTGTCTCTTATGTATGTGAGGAGTTGAAATCTGGTGTCATCTCACACTGGTTCCTGGATCTCCAAGGAAGTGCGAGTCAGCTAGTATCTGAGGCCACCAAGCAGGAGCTACAGGGAGATTTTCATATTTCTCCACTTTGCTTGGAGTTTGGAAGTTTTGGAGTTGTCTGACCCAGTTGCAATTTGTTAGGTTAAGCTGCTAGAGGGTAGGCCAGTCATATGCAAAAATCACTGTGCACAGCTAGATGGGTTTGTAAATTGGGTAGGGCGGGGTCTCAGGGAATCGCTAGGGTGTGGCAAACAGTGCTGGCGGCCAGTCAGCCCTCTCTGCATCAAGTCCCTGTGTCCTGAGTCCTGGGCTCCAGCACAGTAAACAATCATTCCTGTGTGCACCTCTGCGAAAGAGCCACCCTCTTTCGACCCAATGGCCAATAGTCCAATTTCTCCCTATATGAGTCTGGGTCCCCAGAATCTTGCCAGAAAGTGGAGTTCAGAGAGTTGGGAACTTGTAACTCCCAATTGAAAAAAAAACAGTGCACACCAGCCCAATTCGACCGTCTCCGTACCTCTACCTTTCTGAGCCGCTGAAGGTTTTCCAGGTCTCAATGCACTTTTTTCTTTTCTTCTAGTTGTAGAACTTCCACTCTGCCAGCTTTCCTGTGGTTCTGGGGGATAGTCACTTTTTTCTTTTAGTTGTAGTTTGGGTATGGTTGTGAAAGGCAGCACTTATAAGTGTAGACCTTATGCCACCATCGTGGTTCTCCCTGACATACAACCTTTAAATGACATTTTTTGAAGGGCCACGTTAGCACTCTCTGAGCATTGCCATAACCAGAGCCCTGATGCCGCTATAGGCTGATGAAAAGAACATATCCAAGGAAGAGGAACACAATCTCTTCCTCCCTGGCATTAAACCAGAGATTTTGCAAGAGGCCCAGGTTTCTTTCTCCAAGGCACAGCCCTGTGCCAAGAAACCAGTGTTGCTACTTGTTACTGCCAATGTCATATTGCTAACAGTGAAAAGGAAATGGATAGAGAAAAAATGGCTTCCGAGTTCCTCCATGGCAGCAGGAATGAGCACAACTGGTACCCTGATGCGCAACTTCATTTTTCCCTTTGAAAATGAGCATCAATGAGAAAGTGAGGTTCAAAATAAAATACCAGCTGGATTGAACTTCAACCCTTCCCTGTGTCAAGATATCAGTATAGATAGAGAAAACCAAGATGGCAGCATAGGTGAACACCTAAACTGCTGCCTTGCAGGACAATTTCAAAACTGCAGCTAAAAGACAGAATGGACTTCATCTAGAATCACAGGAAAGCTGGCTGAGTGGAAAGTCTACAACTAGAAGGAAAGAGAGGGGCTCATGGAGACTCAGAGGAGCTGCAAAAAGCTGGAGGTATGGAGATAGGCACGTGGACAGGACGGGTGGTGGAGTGTGTGGCTGGCTTCCTCTAGAAGGACGGAGACGGAAACTCCCAACTGCACTGGACCCCAGTTCTGACTGCACTGAACCCCAGTTCCGGGCAAGACTCATACTGGGGAAGTCTGGACTGTCCTGAAAAGGGAGGAGTGCACAGAAATTTAGGGGAGCTGCAAAAGGCAGAGGTCTGGAGACACGTGCACGAGTACTCGTAAAGAGGATTGACTTCTGAGTGTGCCACTGGCTTTCTCTAGCAGGAGTAAGATAGAACCTCCTGACTGTGCTGAACTCCACTTCCAACTGCACTGAACCTCAGTTCTGACTGCACTGAATCCCATTTTCAGGTGAGACCCTGGAGATCCAGACTCATACGGGTCCCCAGAGTACACAGAAACTCAGGGGAGCCAGAAAGACAAAGATCTGGAGGCACACGCACAAGTCCCCACAGAGAGGGCTGCAGTGATTACCGAGGAACACAGATATCCAGGAGTCTCCTAAGGCAGGGATGATGGGAAGCCAAGGCTGTCTGCTCAGTCCTGAGACTCCACCCCATCCAAGCTGAGCAAAGAGGCTTTTACAATTTTGCAAGTCTTGTCTCATAAGGCTGATTCCAGGACAGAAGTTCTCCCAGCCTAGACACAGCTGATCCTCACAGCCAATTGGCCTGGAGGTCAATATACCCCAATGATACCAACAACAATCAAGACTTAACTACAAAAAGGCTATGCACACAGTCCACAAATAGGTGCACCAAGAGTGTCCACCTCAGGTAACTGGGGAGGCGGAGCTACTGGGCTATATAGGACAACTAGCACACAAAGCTAGTCTACCAACTCAGGGAAGCAGCAAAAATGTGGAGACAAAGGAACAGATCACAAATGAAAGAAATGGAGGAAAGCAAATGACTGGATATAGAGTTCAAAACCACGGTTATAAGGTTTTTCAAGAATTTGCTAGAAAAGGTTGATAAATTTTTTTTTAATATATTTTATTGATTTTTCACAGAGAGGAAGGGAGAGGGATAGAAAGTCAGAAATATTGATGAGAGAGAGACATCGATCAGCCGCCTCCTGCACACCCCACACTGGAGATGTGCCTGCAAGCAAGGTACATGCCCCCGACTGGAATTGAACCCGGGACCTTTCAGTCTGCAGGCCGACGCTCTATCCACTGAGCCAAACCGGTCTCGGCAAAGGTTGATAAATTTAATGAGACCCTCAAGGATACAAAAAAGAACCAACTAGAAATTAAACACATACTAAGTGAAATAAAAAATATTATACAGAGACCTAACAGCAGACTAAAGGAACGCAAGAATCAAGTCAAAGATTTGAAATACAAAGAAGCAGAAAACACTCAACTTGGAAAAGAAAAAAGAATCCAAAAATTTGAAGACAGTGTAAGGAGCCTCTGGGACAACTTCGAGTGTACCAACATCCAAATTATGGGGGTGCCAGAAGAAGAGAGAGAGCAAGATACTGGAAACCTATTTGAAGAAATAATGACTGAAAACTTCCCCCACCTGGTGAAAGAAATAGACTTAGAAATCCAGGAAGCCACAGAACCACCAAACAAAAGGAATCCAAAGAGGATCACACCAAGACACATCATAATTAAAATACCAAGAGCAAAAGACAAAGAGAGAATATTAAAAGCAGCAAGAGAAAAACAGTTAATTACCTATAAGGAAGCACCTATATGACTGGCAGCTGATTTCTCAACAGAAACTATGCAGGCTAGAAAGGCGTGACAATAAATATTCAAAGTGATAAGCAAGAACGTACAACCAAGATTACTCTACCAAACAAAGCTATCATTCAGAATTGAAAGTCAGATAAAGAGCTACACAGATAAGAAAAAGCTAAAGGAATTCATCAACACCAAACCAGTATTGTATGAAATGCTCTAAGATAAAGGTAAAAATTATGAACAACAAATACATATCTACCAGCAAGTGAATCTAAAAATCAAGTGAATAAAAAAATCTGATGAACAGAATAAACTGGTGAATATAATAGAATCAGGGGTATAGAAAGGGAGTGGACTGACAATTCTCAGGAGGAAAGGGGTGAAGGGTGCGGGAAGAGACTGGACAAAAATCATACACCTATGGATGAGGACAGTGGGCCCGGGGAAGTAAGGGCAGAGGGTGGGGTGGGAACTGGGTGGAGGGGAACTATGGGGCGACAAAAGAGGAATAAGTGTAATAATCTGAACTATAAAGATTTATTAAATTAAAAAGATATTAAAAGAGCACAATAAAATGATCTTATCATTCCCTTAAAAAAAAAAGACATCAGTATAGATGTCAGTGTTTCTCATGCTCTTATCAGCAAAAAAGGACATCAATCCAGGAATCCATTACATGGCCTTTCTTTCCCATGTAACAATCAGTTACATTATCCTTGATAATGGAGAATTCTGGGACCAAAAATTATCTTAGAAATGGTTTGGTTCAGACCTTTCATAAAAGTTTGTAATACACAGGGAGGTTAACTGATTTGGCCAAGGTCATTTGGTAAAACCAGTAATGTTATCTGCCTATCAAATTCTTTTTAGATTGAAAATCATTAAAGTGATTGCAGTTTTTCCTTTTCCTAATACATCTTTTGAAAATGTCAAGAGCCTGTTTTCTAAAGTCTATAAACTAGTTGCCTATATTAAACATAAAAATAACAAATTTCCCTTTCTAGACCTTCAATTATTTAGAAAAAAATTAATCATGTATCATGCCAAATATAGTCAACTCAATTACTCACAATACTTAAAGGATTATCTACTTTAAGGATTATTTTAAATACATTTAAAAATCCTACACTTGATTCCTCCAGCTACGCAATATTTACAGGAGTATTTTGCACACTGAAGTCATCCAAAAGGTCCTTAGAAAGTAGAAAGCAATTTAAATATTATCCTAAATAACACAAAATTGGTTTAGTATAGAGATATACACAACAAATCCCAAAACAAAGGCACTGGTGTAATTGATACTGCAAACTAAATCAATAATTAGTGGGTTTTTGTTTTGTTTTGTTTCCTGTTGGTTTGTTTCTTTTTAATTGATCTGTCAAAGAGAGAAAGGGAGAGGAAAAAAACATCCCTCAGCCACCTCCCACATGCCCCACCCCCATACCCCACCTAGGTATGTGCCCTTTGGTGTAGGAGGGGACAATACTCCAACCAACTGAGCCACAGCGACCAGGGCTCAATAACTAGTGTTTTGAAAGTTATCCTCATTGCCTCCATTGTGCATTCCATTTTAACTGGGCTTTACAGACCACAAACCAGCTTGCCAAAAAAGCATGCTGAATGGGTATATGCTACAAACTGTGTGATATGAACAATAACTGTCTCAGGAGATCAGAGAAAAGTAAACACAACATGGACCTGACCCTTGCAAGATGAGTAAAATTAGGATAGGTGCTGAAAAACAGAATGAGTAATCACAAGGAGACAGAAATAAATTTTTCACTCATAGTACAACGTTGGACCAGATCATGGAGAAAATGAGAAAAGAAGTTTTATGTTCACCCTAATAACAAGAGTGATATTATTTGAGATTTTATTTCTAATTCTTAATGTTCACATTAGCTTTCCTTTTTAAAAATTCTCAACCCTATTAACTGAGGAATGTTTGTTGAAACTTACAGTTTTATAAAACAAGAACTCAGACTTAAACAGAATAAATCCTGAGATTATTTCTATGAGGGGTAAGATGCTACAATCTGGGTATTGCCTAACTCTAATTATTTATCAGAATTTACCAGGGAAGACCTTAGAAACAAATAATTTATATAGGTTGCACAAGAAACTATAGATATTCTGATTTAAATCTGATCTACTCATATTACTTTAAGAATTCCTTAAAGCAGCTGTCTCATCAATTCTAAACCCACAATCTCCTTCAAACTATCAGAAATATTTGCATTTCACCTCACTCTCCCTCCATGTGATTTTTTTAAACAAGATAATGTATCATTTGCTGTTCATATTCATCCATGGATTTAATAGCCTTTAATAAAAGGCAGCGATGGCAGACAGCACTTACTCAAGTGTGTAAAATGTACATTATCCAATTTTGGACTTTAGTGGAGAGCACCACCCACAGTAACCACATTTCCTCACTGAGTTAGTACTTAGCAGGTGCAACAAGGAAATACCATTTTCTCCTATTCTGAAACTGAAAGAGCTCACCACACACCCAACAATTTGTCACTTAAGGGAAAACAATAGCACATGACTTTCTCCTCTCCTAAGTGTCAGGGGTCACACTACCTTAACAGAATGAGCAGAAGAGCAGGATTCACCGGCCTAGCTGTGCTCGGCAGCGCGGGGGAGTTAGGAGGAGGAGGAGGAGGCGGTGAGCATTAGCTGGGAATTTGTGGGTACACCCACCTCAACAGTTGGCACCTCCGTCACCCACCAACCTGCCAAGGCCAGACTGGAACCACGCCTGGGTCTCGGTCCAGCACCCGCCCCCCGCCAGCTCCTCGCCAAGTGCCTGTCACCCGCATCGACCCCAAAGAAAGCCTGGGTACCCCGCAGCGAAGGGAGCGGAGGCAAGGCCACCACCCCCCGCCCCGGCCCACCCCGCCCGCCGCCGCAAGTTCGGGCTGGAAGCCCCCTCCCACCCTTGCCTTCCCACAGTGCGGCCCCAACCCCTCCTCAGAACCCCGGCAAAGGCAGAAGACCTTAGCCTTATCTCAGGACCCGCCTCAGCCTCCCGCGGTACTGACCGCACTCACCTCGAGATCACGGGCCGCACCGAGCCCCAGTCTCGACCCCCGAATCCCCGCCAGCTAAATGCCTGCCCCGCGCAGACCTGTCCTGTCTTGCCAGCTTCCAGTTTGCAGCTCAGCTCCGTACCTCTTGCCCGCAGTTCGCTCCCGCCTCCTCGCTGCCTTGGCAACAGCCCCCGCCCCCAGGCAGCCGGTGATTGGTCGGGCTGGGATCGCGAAGACACTGATTGGCTGGTGCGGAGAAGAGCCCTCGCAGCGGGCAGCGCGTACACACTGAAGCCTGGGGGAAGTTGAGCCAAGAGGGACGTGGCGCTCGGCTACGCGGGCGGGGAAGCCGCGCCCCTTCCTTCGCTGGCTTTCCAGGGGAAGAAGCCTGTAGAGCAAGATTTGGGCGGGTAAGCTGCTGTTCCAGGAGCGGCCGCCCCTTAGTGACGGGCAGTGCCCAAACCAGTTAGCGACGGGCTGTCAGGCCCATTTTCTCCCCTGGGCTTCGTTGGGGTTTGACACCCCCGGGCCTCCTCCCTACGCACGTCCGTTATGCTGGGCTTGACTGCTTTTTACTCCACCTTCTCTCACACCCATCTGCGGATTCACCTCTTATCTCCACATCCTTCGCCCTCAGAGAACGGAGGCACCAATTCCCACCATCATTTTAAAGATGGGGAAGCTGAAGCTCAAAGATTTACGTGGCTGGAGGGTTAGAGAAGCTCTTGGAGCACCAAGACTTGTTTCAAAGCTTGAGTGCTAAATAATAGCACTTCTCTGAGCCTTACACAGTTTCCTCCTTTGTGAACATGGCATGATTCATTTCACAGTTGTTCGTGAAGATTACATGAGATAATATTCCAAAAAGCCAATACAGAACCTGTTGCATATGCTAGAAATAATAGGGTGGTGTTTTGTTTTGTTTTTAAATCAGGAAATAATAGAAGGTAGTAGCTAAGTGCACCAATTTGGAGCCAGACTACCTGTGTTGCAAAACCAGACTCACTGCAATCCAACTCCATGGCAAGGTAAGTTACTTAAACGCTCTGTGCTCTGTACCTCGGTTTCCTTGTCTCTAAAATGGGGATTAAAATTCCACCCTCCTCCTTAGAACATAACAAGTTCATAGAAAAGTGATTGGCACATAGTTAGTGCTCTGTAAATGTTAGCCATTTTCACATTAGTGGCTGAGCTGGGACTATAATTCAGGTCTGGTTTCCAAGATCAATAATCTTTACTCTTATATACTTCTCATCTATGTACTTAGAACAATGCCTCATAGTTAAGCTCCTAGTTAAGGCTCAGGAGAAAAGACTTACCCATTTTCTATAAATCAAAATCTCAAACTGTCTCCCTCATCATCATGAAAGTCCTGACTCATGATGATGTGATGACACTTCCTCCCCTGACAGTTTGATAGAAGAGGCAAACATAAGAAAAACAATCATCTTCAGTTCTCATGGATAGATTGAAGATTAAAAGGACTAGAGAAAGAAAGGATGTTCAAGAGGTGATGATGTAGGAGCACTACAGTTCAATTTGAAATGCATGGGAAATAATTTAGTATTGGTTATGTTCATTAGTAACCAATGTATATATATAAAAGGCTAATATGCTAAGTGTCTCTCCATCTGTCCAACTGGCCGCTATGATGTGTACTGACCATCAAGGGGCAGATGCTCAACGCAGGAGCTACCGTGACATGCACTGGCCATTTACAAAGAAACAGCACCTCAGACCTGGTGCCAACAAAGCAACACTCGGCTTCCCCCAAGTGGGACATAGGCCCCCACCACCACCCCAGAGCAACAGGCCACCAAATCACAGCCAATGCTGCCCAGACCCCATGGCACAAAATATGGCCCACAGCCCAGCTCAGCCCAGAAATGGTGACTGTGGGTGCCAGGTAATGTTGTCACATAGCAATACCTGAGTTCCTTTCCCTAGTGACTAGCCTCTTTGGAGTTTCTTCAGCCTAGGAGCACAACTTGCTTTATAGTCAGGCACAAACATTTTACACTTTAACCAAATGTCTGTGAAGCATTTTCATGTGCCTCATCTCATTTGATCCTCACAGAAGTTTTGGAGTAGGTTGATAGGAGACTCAGTAGAATCCTATTTTCATTAGCCAGAAAATGGAGATTAAGACAGTTTAGAACCTTGACCTGATTGAAAAGAAATAAGAAATAGTGGAACTTGAAAAAGACTTCAGGTTTTCTGATGACGCAGAGCATAGTCAAACACTGCTACAGTTAAATATTTTACACTTTGTTCCCTCTGCATGATCTACAATAATAATCTGCTTCGTGTTTATGATATTTACTATTGTGCTGCTGAAAATTACCTGAAAGAGAAGTTGGGGTGCTTCACTGGGCTGAAAAAAGTTGAGCTAAATCAGAAAATAGGTCTAATTAAGCAAGTTTATTTATATAAAGCTCTCACTGGCACCAACTGCACATGTGTGTTTTCATCTGTCATTGTCAATTATTCATTTGGTTGACACTTCTATTATAGAGAAAGGGCAAATAGCAACATTAAGATATTTCTTCCAATTAATTTTCTTTCAATGTGCATGAATTTGTACATCAGGGCCTCTAATGTTAGTAGGTAATACCACATCCCAACACTGTGGAAAACACTGAGTTGTGAATAGATTAAAGGCAGGAACTCTCTTATATTTTTTTATTACCTGTTATCTACCACAGGGTCATCACTTTTTATTATAAATTTTTTTCTTAAAAGTCCTTCCCTCTGGTTCATCAGTAAAAGTAAGTTCCATACAAACATCAACTTCCTTGCCTTTTTTTCCCTCTCTTTCTCTCAGCTGACAAAAATCCAGCCCTGGGTTAACCCAAAATATGCCTTATCCTTGTCTATACCACTATAGCTCTGCAGAAGAAACATCATTTGTCCCATGTCTCTAAAGTCATGGTCATCAACCTCAGCCAGAATCTAACCACTGCCTAACAATCCTCCAATGTTTCTTCAGCATACTTTCTCTTCCATGCTCTCAAAGGCCATTCCACACTTCTTCTTGCATCTCAGATGCCCTGCTTTTCCTTCCCACTCGTTAGCAGCTGACCCTAGTCAGCTTTGTTGAGAATCTCCTTGTTGAGAACATTCTTGTACAAGTTAAATAACTCTCTCTCTTTTAAAGTGAGGTTCCTTGACAGCAACACTATTGACACTTAGGGCCAAAGTTTTATTGTGGGGAATTGTTTTTTGGTTTGGTTTTTTTTTAAATATATTTTTATTGATTTCAGAAAGGAAGAGAGAGGGAGAGAGATAGAAACATCAATGATGAGAGAGAATCATTGATCAGCTACTTCCTGCACATTCCCTGTTGGGGATCCAGCCTGCAACCCTGACATGTTCCCTGACCAGGAATTGAATCTGTGACCTCCTGGTTCATAGGTCAGTGCTCAGCCACTGAGCAACACAGCCAGGCTGTTGTTGGGAATTGTTTTCAGCATTTTAGAATGTTAGCAGCATTCCTGGTATCTATACTCTAGAATCTAGATGCCAATAACACCAACTCCAGACTGTGTCAACCAAAAATATCTCTGGACATTGCCAGATATCCATTGAAGAATAAAATCTCCCCTAGTTGAGAACCATTGATTTAAAACAGCAGAAATCAATTCCAGCTGACATAATGAAAAAGGGGATTTATTGAGAGGATAGAGGAGTAACTCAGACTGATTGGAGAAAGAATCCCAGAGGCAAGAGATCTTGGGCCTCCTTTCTCAAAGTGATAATTAGGCTGTCTCCCTCTGTCTTTGGGTATTCCTAATTAAGTTTAAATTTCTCAGTAGGAAGAATCTTAAGTCTTGATTAGGTGAGGCATTCACTCCTGTTGCCTGGGGAATAGAGTCTACAACTAGAATCAAGCAGGGAAGTGTTCAACAGAAAACAGATGAAACAACAACAAAAATGGAATAGCCACTATACTTTCCCCATATTCTGTAACTGTATTAGCTAAAGTGACATGAAACCTAACTACAGAGGCTTCAATGAACTAGAGTTTATTTTTCTATGTTAAAAATAAGTCTGGAAGTAGGTAGTTGTTGGCATTGATTCAGCTGCTAAGCAATATCATCACCATCTCTTTCCTTTCCTCAGCTCTGTCTTTTCATGTTCAAGCTTATAGAAAGTTGAAAGATGGCTATCATATTTCCTGACATCATGAATCAATCACATTCAAAAGTAGAAAAACGGAGAGGAGGGAAAGAGCAAAGGGAACTTTTATGTGAGAAGTTCCTTCTCCTTTAATCAGCAAAGGAAAAGCTTTCACTCAACAACCTTTAAGTTCCATTGACCAGAAACAGGTTAAATGTCCATTCTCTTAGCTCCAAAATGATGTGCTGCTCACATCCTCCTTCAGGAAGGGACTGTGAGGAATGTGGTTAGCTGATAGCATGCTCCTGTTACCTGCTTCAGAGTCCACCTTAGCTCTAGAGCCCAAATTACACTCTTCTTGGGTACAAGGGCCTATTCCAACACAGAATTCTACTGTCAGTCTTTGCTCTGGAGATACCCATGGGATGGCAAAGACTTCGTCAGGTTTGCATCAATGTCTGCAACCTTCCCTTACACAATTTAGCTTATACCTCTTTACCTTTTATAAAGGTATTAGAAGCCCGATGCACGAAATTCGTGCAAGGGGCTCGGCCCTCACAGGCTGGCTGCCTCTTGGCCCTGGCTGCCTTGTGGCCCTGCGGCTCTGCCCACTGGTCATTCTGGAAGTTTGTTCTGCCTTCCAGTATATTTAGCATATTAGCCCTTTAATATATAGGACTAGAGGCCCAGTGCATAAAATTTGTGCATAGGGGGAACCCCTCAGCCCGACCTGCACCCTCTCACAATCTGGGACCCCTTGGGGGATGTCCGACTGCTGGTTTAGGCCTGATGCCTGCAGTCAGACATCCAAAAGTTGGATATCCTTCTCGCAATCCAGGACCACTTGCTCCTAACACCTCACCTGCCTGCTTGCCCCTAACTGCTTGCCTGCTTGCCTGCTTGCCCCTAACCACTCGCCTGCCTGCCTGACTGCTTGCTCCTTATCACTCAGCTTGCCACTCCTTACTGCTGGCATGTAGGAGAGAGAGGCTCCCGCCACCATCTCTGTCCTTGCGAGCTGTGAGCCCGGCTTCTGGCTGAGGGGCACTCCCATTGTGGGAGCACACTGACCACCTGGGCAGCTCCTGTGTTGATATCAGAAATCACAGATATTTACATTACAATTCATTAACAGTAGCAAAATTACAGTTGGTAGCAAACTGTAATTCATTAACAGTAGCAAAATTACAGACCATCTGATGGTCTTAGGCAACCCTGCTAGCAGGTCTCAACCTGTGGGTTGTGACCCACAGGTTGAAAACACTGCTGTAGAGCCTAAGACCATTAGAAAACACAGATATTTACATTACGATTCATTAACAGTAGCAAAATTACAGTTATGAAGTAGAAATGATAATGATTTTATGGTTGGGGGTCACCACAAAATGAGGAACTGTATTAAAGTGTCGTGGCATTAAAAAGGTTGAGAACCACTGAATTCTAAACCACCATCAAGGTTCTTCATGATGTCTTCTTTCTGTTTAACCTCACTTCTCACTGCCCTCCTCCTCAATCACAATACCCTAGCCATGCTGGGTATTTTGTTCTTAGAAATCATTCCCAGCTAAGGCCTTTGCCCAACCTATCCTGACTTCAGTAGACAACTGTTTCCCCTACATTTTACATGGCTGGATCCTTCTCATTCATTAGAACTCAATTCTCTCCCATTATTCTCCCTAATGAATAGTATAGTATGAGTGTGTATGTGTATGTATGTGCACTTTTTCTTTCTTTCTTTCTTTTTTTAATCTCTCTCTCTCTCACTAGACTATAAGATCCATGAGAGTATAAACCATATTTGGGTTGTTTATCACTATTTAATCAGAATCTAGCGTAGCACAGTGTCTGATGCATATAATGGGTAATCAATACATATTTGTTGAATTAATGAATAAGAATAAAAGAAAATCACCTATAATTAGATAATTCTTAGATTTTCAGGTTGTTGGGGATTTTTTTCTCGGTGTTTTGGCAAAGGGATTTGATTTTTGTTTTTATCTTTTTTCCTTTAGAAAGAAGATGGAAATTGTATCCTCCAGTTGCTGGTATTTCTTTTTTTCCACTTGCTAATATTATAATAACTAATTTATAGAAGATAAATATTAATAATAGTAAATAATGGCCCTGGTCAGTTAACTCTGTTGGCCATCCCAATATGCCAAGGTTGCAGGTTTGATCCCAAGTCAAGGTACATGCAAGAATCAACAAATGAATACATAAATAAGTGGAGCAACAAATCAATTTCTCTCTCTCTAAAATCAACCACTAACTTTTCTTTTTTTTAAATATATTTTATTGATTTTTTTACAGAGAGGAAGGGAGAGGGATAGAGAGTTAGAAACATAGATGAGAGAAACATCGATCAGCTGCCTCCTGCATGCCCCACACTGGGGATGCGCCTGCAACCAAGATACATGCCCTTGACAGGAATCGAACCTGGGACCTTTCAGTCCACAGGCCAACGCTCTATCCACTGAGCCAAACTTCGGCAAAAATCAATCAATAATTTTTTTAAAAAGAATAGTAAATTATAACATGTAGGTCCATGTTACAATGGCCATAATTGCAAGAGTCCCTTACTTTACAATTAAACTATCCCTACGAAAAAAGTTTTATAATATCCTAAGAATAATAATCCTATTCCCACTCTGCAATTTTAATTTTAAAAAAGAATAAACTAGAAACAAAGTAGTAGGAAGAATCCTGAAGTATATATTTCATGATTATAAGAATTTAGTGAGAATAAAGTTCAGTTGTCTTGTAGTAAGGAACATTATCAAATAAATATTGGGTGCTATACTAATAATTTTTATTCCTTCCAGCAAAACTTTTAAAATGTGCAATGACTGAAGTTATGTTAATCTTATTTCTAATCTCTGCAGTTTCATTTCATGAAGTTAAAAGAAGCAAATTTCTCACTCCCCCTAGGGAATAGACAGTACATCTAGAGAGTAGAGTCTCTTCACAGATCTCCTATAAAACTTTACTACAATAAAAATTGGCCTTAAATACTTAGAAAACTGAGTCTATACCTCTGACTTATTCTAAAGAGATCTAAATTATGTATTTAAATCCCTATATCTAACTTCAATGATTTGTTTTTAAATCTCTATTATGCAGACATTTTCTTATGAAATCATAAACTTTCCCAAACAAACTCATTCTTTTGTGATGCCATACATATTTTATCTTTTCACTGCCCATTCCAGGTTTCAGTCCTAGGATAAGATTAACATGTGATGTCACAAGGGGATGATACAAATATGCACAGGAAGAATGAGTTGTTACTCCAAGGTGGTGGGGCAATGCATGGTGTCATAAAGGGTGTGGCCAGGTAACCTTCAAAAGAAAAGGGGAAGAATGTTGGTATAGTTCAAGATATCACAAAGAGATGGGGTAAAACTTGATGTTTTAAAGGGATGGGCAAACTCTGAAATCACTAGAGGATGGGGGAAAATAGTACTTCACAAGAGAAAGGAGGTAGAACCTATATCTGGGAAATCAGTAATGTCAGAGAAGATGGAACATCCTTCATTCCTTCAAGTATTACATCACATAAAACTGGAAAAGTTTTAGGACAAAGGTCACAAATGATGCCCAGGGGTAGACTTAGCCCATAAACATGTTTTATTAGCCAGTCTTTCATTGGTTTTTCTCCTATTAGTTATCAAATTTTGGGAGTTTCCATAATAACCATAATTTCTGGCTTCTCTTGAAAATGTTGGAGTTCTGAGAACCCTTGACCTACATTCCTAGCTGGCAGTGACTAACTGGAGCAAAGGAACAACTTCCGTCTTTGGACAGGGCAGATACTCTTAGTATACCTGTCTTTACTTAATCAGCTTTACTCATATTATCCACTTAGCACTTGCAGGCATCTAACCTTGTGACACTGTTTTGGGAATTTCATATAACAAAGAAGTGAGTCCGTGTTGAGAAAATATGTTGTGGGAGGGGAAGGCAATCTGTGACACCAGAAGGTATGCAGACCTTGGACACCCATTGTGATGATAGAAGCAGCAGGATTTTATATCCTGCCTTATTTATCCTAAGAACATTCTTGTGATCCTGCCACTCTGAACTTAGAGCATTTTGTCCCTATTTTGTATTTGAGAACTTTGCCGTCTATGCATTAATCAAAGAATTAATTCATAAGATACTTTCCAAAAAAATTCACTAATATTGGCCTAATTCTTATTATATGTTTGTTGTCAAATATCCTTGGTATCAAACATTCCCGTCAGGTTTAAAACAAACCTCATTATCTCTAAGTGGTATAAACCATTATTTCTTCAAAAGATAAGATATTGCATAACAACAACCAGCTATTTGTCCTTGGAGCTTCCTATTCTCCTTACAGCCTGTATGCCCTAGCTCAGGCAGCTTCTTTTTTTAGAATCTTTCTCTCTCACTAAATTGCTAGTCATTCTTCAAAGAACAAATGGAGAAATCACTTCCTCTAACCATAATCTATCTTTAAGAAACAACTCCTGCCAGGACGTGTGGCTCAGTGGTTGAGCTTAGACCTATGAACCTTGGAAGCGCATGCCCAGGTTTCGGGCTTGATCCCCAGTATGAGGCATGCAAGAGATCAATCAGCTGCCTCTCGCTCGTCCCCTACTGGGGATGTGCCTGCAACCAAGGCACATGCCCTTGACTGGAATCAAACCTGGAACCCCTTCAGTCCACAGATCGATGCTCTATCCACTGAGCCTAACCGGTTTTGGCTAGTGATTCTCTCTTATCATTGATGTTTCGATCTCTCTCTCCCTTCCCTTCCTCTCTGAAATCAATACAAATATATTTTTTAAAAAAGAAACAACTCCTCCCTTAGGCTCTCATATAAATTTTGAAGATATATTTAGTAAAGAACTAATACCCATACCTTTATTACAAAACTGCAGTAGGTTTTCTTTTTTAATTTATTAACCTCCTTTGATAGAATTAAATGAGTTACTAAAAGGCATAATTTTTGTGTATTAAGAGCCTGGCATCTAAAAACGTTTAATAAATATCTGTGCATGAATGGTCATAAGCAGGTAGAAATTGGCTAGGTCAAAAGGTTATGGGGTGGGGTCATGATGGGACATTCTATAATGCCATAAGTTGCCATAAGGGGATAGAGCAGAATATGTTGTCATGAGAAAAATCTAATTTAATCTAATTATCTAAAATAATTAGATAAAATCTAAAAATTTATCTAATGTCACTAGTCTGAAAGTGTTGGGTACAACAGGAAGAGGAGCTGGACCCTAGTGACACCATTTAGCCCTCTAGAGTCTTACCAGTCTTCTTGGGAATCCTCCCAAGTCCAGATAAGCATTGATATCCACCACAGTTCTCTCAGTTGATGACAGCAATGTTGTCTACCTATGTCAATGCAACTTTGGGTATCACATTGTATTGAGATGGTATTGGTTGGGATTCTGCCTGGACTATAAGCCGGTTTCTGAACTGATATGCTTGGACTGGTCAACAGGTTAAACTTAGCTATGGATCCCAGGCTATGAAGTGGTTTGGCATTTTTCTTGGCTATGAAATTAGTCTTTAATTGAAATCATGAGCTATGTCAAACCACGGACTGTAATCAAAATTCAAGGATAAAAGAACTAACCCCATGCTGGAACCTTGATCTTGGGACTCTCCAGACTCCAGAACTATAAACAATAGATTGCTGTTATTCATATGCTACCGAGTCTGTTATTTTTTTCTTTTTAATTAAATCTTTATTATTCAGATTATTACATTTGTCTCTTTTTCCCCCTCCATAGTTCCCCTCCACCTGGCTCCCACCCTTCCCTCTACCCTTACCTCCCCCACATTGATGAATCCATAGGTGTATGATTTTTGTCCAGTCACTCCCTGTACACTCCTCACCCCTTTTCCCCTGAGAATTATCAGTCCATTCCTTTTCTGTGCTCCTGATTCTATTATATTCACCAGTTTATTCTGTTGATCAAATTTTTAATTCATTTGATTTTTAGATTCATTGTTGATAATATATATTTGTTGTTCATAATTTTTTATCTTTTACCTTTTTCTTCTTCCTCTTCTAAAAGAGTACCTTTCAGCATTTCATATAATACTGGTTTGGAGTTGATGAACTCCTTTAGCTTTTTCTTATCTGTGAAGCTCTTTATCTGCCCTTCAATTCTGAATGATAGCTTTGCTGGATAGAGTATTCTTGGTTGTAGGTTCTTGCTATTCATCACGTTTTTGCCACTCTGTCTGGCCTGCATAGATTCTGTTGAGAAATCAGCTGACAGTCATATGGGTGCTCCCTTGTAGGTAATTAATTGTTTTTCTCTTGCTGCTTTTAATATTCTCTCTTTGTCTTTTGCACTTGGTATTTTAATTATGATGTGTCTTGGTGTAGTCCTCTTTGGATTCCTTTTATATGGGATTCTGTGTGCTTCCTGGACTTGTAAGTCTATTTCTTTTACCAGATGTGGGAAGTTTTGAGTCATTATTTCTTTAAGTAGGTTTTCAGTATCTTGCTCTCTCTCTTCCTCTGGCACCCCCACAGTTCTGATGTTGGTACACTTGAGGCTGTCCCAGAGGCTCCTTATATTATCTTCACATTTTTGGATTCTTTTCTTGCTTTTCCAGTTGAGTGTTTTCTGATTCTTTATATTTCAGATTTTTGACTTGATTCTTGTGTTCCTCTAGTCTGCTGTTAGGTCTCTATAATATTTTTTATTTCAGTCAGTGTATGTTTAATTTCTATTTGGTCCTTTATCATCTTTAGTTGGTTCTTTTACATCTCCTCTTGGGTCTCGCTAACTTTATCCAACTTTTCTAGGATATTCTTGAAAAACCTTATAAGCATGGTTTTGAACTCTATATCCAGTCGTTTGTTTTCCTCCATTTCTTTTGTTTGTGATCCCTTCCCTTGTCTCGGCATTTTCACTATGCTGGGAGAACTTCTGTGTTGGATTCAGCCTTATGATACCAGACTTGAAAAACTGCAAAAGCCTCTGTTGAGCTGGGGATGGGTGGAGTCTCAGGGCTTAAGGGACCGCCTTGCTTTCCAGTCAGCCCCGCCTGCCACGCCCCTGAGTCTCACGTGACTGGGTAATCGCTGGAGCGGTCCCTGTACGCGCTCGCTCTCTCTCTCGCAGTGCCTCTACATTGCTGCCCCTCCGGCTCCCCTGTGCTCCAGGACCACATGAGTCTGGGTCCCCAGGGTTTTGCCTGAAACTGGGGTTTCGTGGAGTTAAAAGTGGCACAGTTGGGAGGGTCTGTCTCCTGCCCACTCCCAAAAGCCAGCGGCACAATCAGCAGTCTGTCCCCTGCACGCAGGGCTGTGCACGCCACCAGACTTCTGATCTTTTGCGACTCCCCTAAATTTTCGTGCACTTCTCCCCCTTCACAGTCCAAACTCCCCCTGTATGAGTTTCAGCTGGATCTGGGGTTTAGTGTCATAAGATAAGGAGTTCAATGCCAAGGAAAGTGTGGATAGGAAGAAGATTATCTGGACTCTGCCACTTACCACTTCTATGATCTTGAGCAAGTTTTATGGTCTCTCTGTGCCTGAGTTTCCTACGGTAGCACATACCTCATAGTTATTATGAAGATTAAATGGCAATATTTATTTGGAAAGTACTTCTAACAGTGTCTGACACATGTTAAGTGTTATATAAAAATATGTGAATAGCCTGGCTGGTGTTGCTCAGTGGTTGAGCTTCAACCCATGAACCAGAGGTCACTATTCTCCGTCTGGGTACATGCCCAGGATTGCAGGCTTGATCCCCAGTAGGGGCATACCGGAGGTAGTCAATCAATGGTTCTCTCTCATGGATGTTTCTATCTCTCTATCCCTCTATCTCTAAAATTATTTTTTTTTAAAAAGGTATGTGAATAATCTCGCTATCTAGCATATCTATTTTCAAGTAATATGTTCAGAAACACTAATGCTAAGTATATAATAATGTTATGAATTTCTCAAAGGAAGAAGAGTGGGGAGGGACATGGTATAGTATTTATAAAAAAAAAAAAAAAGGACAGGGTGCTGTTGATTTTCACCACCACTGCCTTTTACATCCCATAGTTGTATGGAACTTCTGTTGAGACACCTGCCATCCTTACATTGCCTGCACAGAGGATGGACAGTTGTTCAGGTTCCATTGTAAAATCTCTCTCCATAGCCTGCTTTGGTCCTCCCTCTACTAATGCTAAAGATCTGCTCCTTTCTCCCTGCCTGCCCCCGCAGCCATGCACTAGTGGGAGGATTTCCCAGCTGCCCAATGCCTGGCTTACTAATAACACAGTTCTCCCAGGCATGACCTCTGCCCTCAAATCACTCACAGACCAAGAGGATGAGTACTCTGTAATTTTGAAACCAGCTATTTTGGCTACATATGAAAATTTGACCTGCTTTCTTGTGGTTTTGTAGTATAATTTATAACCACACCTCTGACCATAATCAGTCAGTTATGACTTGTGTCAAGCCACCCAGAAAATAATAATTTCCTTAGAGGAAATTATGTTATACCAACATCTTCTGTGGCTTATTTTGTTGCATTTTCATTTTGGTTTATTCTGCTGCAGATTATAAATGAATTTTAATCTTGTCAATTAAGTTTCAAATAATCCATTTATTTTCATTTTTCCCTCAGTTTTTCGGATGAGCAAATCAAAATTTTCAAAAATAAGATTCTTTCAAAAGCTCTGCCTGCCCCTAATTTCAGCAAATTCAAGTCTAAATAAAGCTTCTAAGTGGCCTCTGATTAAAAAATAGCCTTGCTGGTAACAGGAATGATGATGCCATCATGCTAGCCACCAGTTCAGAGTCTATCAGATAAGGTGAGGTCTCCTAGCCCCAGAGAAATCACCTACCACCATCTCTTCATCACCTCGGGTTCTCTTCCCACTCACACAGTCAACTTCCCTTCAGTTCCCCTGCTTTGCTTGTGGGCTGCTTAGGACCTGCCCTTTTCTCTCTCTCAGCTTCAGTCTGCCTCCAACAGGATACCTAGTTAAAGCAGCAGATTAGCCAGTGCCCTTACTGGACCCGCTCTGGACTAGTGGGGGAGGAGATTTAGACACCCGTTTTTACCTCATCCTGACTTCTGTCTGGGTATAAGAGAATACAACAAAGGCTTGCTTCGGTCCCTAAATGTGGAGTGCGTGGGCAGCAGGTATTAGGCTCTGAATTGGAAATTTATAACCCCAAAAAAGAAAAAAGGATAATAAATATTATTGATGAATCCCTGTTAAAAATAGAGGTATTACTGGAAGTGGTTGTGTGTTGCAGCTTTGTAACTCAAAGTGTGGTCTAGGGACCAGGAGAGTCAGCATCACCTGGGAGAATCTCCGGCCCCACCCCAGGCCTGAGAATCTAAATCTGTATTTAAATAAGACAACTAGGTAATTTGTGTGCATGCTGTCTGTTGAAGGGTAAG
Source organism: Lasiurus cinereus (assembly GCA_011751065.1). Classification (NCBI taxonomy): domain Eukaryota; kingdom Metazoa; phylum Chordata; class Mammalia; order Chiroptera; family Vespertilionidae; genus Lasiurus; species Lasiurus cinereus. Next base: position 738,819 of record JAAGEH010000135.1, read on the forward strand.
TCTGGATTTATCTGTTCTTTCTTATGAAAGGCCTCAGAATGACCAGGGCCCTGAGAGACAGACTTTGACTACCCAAAATGCATGGAAGTCAAATGCTAATCTAAACATCCACAGAGAGACATCACTGCCACAGGACTTGCATACTTGAAGGCTGAGTGCCAGCTCATTTCTCCCTGTTGGCAAATGTAAGCCAGGAGGCTAAGTCCTCCTCAGGTTGCCAGGTGAACTGGGAATGTTTACTTTCTTTCCTAAATGACCAGTCTTTCTCTGGGTACATGAATGACAGCCCGAGAACTCTTAAGCCTTCTTCTTTGCTTTTGAAAATCAATCTTATTTTCCTCATTTTCTCAAGCTTGGATTCTGGCCAGTTTGGTTCAGTGGATAGGGTGCCAAGGATTGAAGGATCCCAAATTCAATTCTGGTCAAGGTCACATAACCCCGACCATGCTGGAGGCAACCAGCCAATGTTTCTTTCTCACATCAATGTTTTGTTTTGTTTTGTTTTCTTCCTCTCCCTTCCTCTTTCTAAGCATGTGAAAATTAAAAAAAAAAAAAAAGGCAGAAACTGAGATGATAAGTAACGTGTTCAAGGTCATACATTTAGTACTAGGGGATCAGAATTCTGGCTGGTTCCCTAGCCTACAATATACGTGCCACCTGTTTGGCCTTATCCTCAGACAAGCTGGGAAGCTGCTTTGCAAGTTTTATTTTCCAGATGAATAACTGACTCATTTTCTGGCTCCTTCATGTGGTTCATGTGTCACGAGTCATCCTCATTATTGTGATTACTGTCATTTTCATCATCATCAATTAACACTACAATTTTAATTCCTTACATGCAGTTTCTCCCCGCATACTCTTCCTTTTTAAATAATTCCTTTGCTAAGAATATAGTATTTCCTTTTGAAAGTTTGACAAACCACAAGCAGGTGCTGAGGTTATTTGTTTTAGTTCTGGAAGCTGGAGAAAAAACATGAGCTTCGGTTACTCACCATACACAAAATTAGAACAATGGATGCCCTGCTTTCATACTTCATGCCTAATGGCTACAAAGATCAAGATAAATCCTCTCAACCAGAGAAACAGTAAATCCAAAGGAATTTAATCTGTGGTCTATTACTGCTCAGTGTTGAATGCCTGTGCTTTTATTCTAGTCCGATTTTTTTTTTTTAAGATTTCAAAAGGCTAAGACTTATTGTTGAAATTTAGAATTTTGATGCCTAACTTTCAGATCATGGATATTTATATCAGTCAATAAGTGACAATGGAGAGGAAGCCAGTCCTATAGTTGAATTTTAGTTAATACACTTACCAGCTGGGCCACTTCATGAATGCTACTTAACTTCACTGAGCTTCAGTTAATCTACCTTTTTAAAAGATGTTAATAAACTCTTAAAAAGAGATCTTATTTTTCTAAATACATTCTGAATGAAATGATATGATGGCAGGAATTTGCTTCAAAATGATCCAAGTATAGGGAGAAAGTGAGTGGGTATAGTTGAAATAACACTGGCCATGTATTGATTGGTGAAGTTGGACAATGGGTACCCAGGAATAAATCCTCTCTACTTTTGTATATGTTTGAAATTTTTTAATTAAAAGAATGGTAGAAAGTTAATGGATACTTTTGAATATTAAAAAGTATAAGTGAGTGTCAGACCATTTAAGAAGAGGTCAATGTGGGGGGAAGGAGACATATGTAATACTTTTGTTTAAAGTATTACATATGTCTCCCCATACATATATATATGCTTTAGTCTGGAATAATACAGTCATTTCCAGGCAGTTATTACATATCAGATGACATTTAAAATATTATCTAACTTAATTATCACAACAGTTACATGAATTATGTATTATTTATTCTCATTTTAGAAATGAGGAAAATGAGGTGCAGAGAATCTAAGCAACTCACACAAGGAATTAAGGAGTATTGGTACAAAGCTAGACCAGGAATAAATACAGACACACACACACACACACACACACACACAGTGTCTCAAAAATATATAAACACTTTAACACTGCTAGCTCAATTTTGAAAATGAAATGTATTTTAATTAACACTGCCTTTATAATTATTCAAAGTGTGTGCAGACATTTTTTGGGACATCCTCTATTACCTAAAGGGGAAAGATCAGTAAGGCTTTAAGGGGTAAAGCTTTTGATCTGGAATTTCAGCATTCCACCTCCCTTTGAGAAGTTGATTAAATCTCTGGACTTTCTCTCTTAGAGAAAGCATACATACACATACACAGAATTTTGCATTTCATTTCAAGAAGCTTGTGAATCCACTGAAGCCACCTACAAAATCCTGGCCTAGGTAAGACAAGGGAGAGTATTTCAGGGTCTCAGGGAATCACCACATTGGGGTAAATGGCATTCACCAGGATAATATAAATTCAGCAAAAGTCTCATGGTACACAGAGCCCAGCCACCACCTGCCCAGGGCCTGCAGACCATTTTGATTAGACGATGGGTCTTAGAGAGTAATCAGGGTGGAGCTAGTGGAGTTCACCAGGATAATGCAGGTTCAGATTTGGTCATGTGGGAAGAGGGACAGTGGCAGCCATCCCTCCGTGAAGTCACACAACCCAGTTTCTCTCTGTATGTCTCTGGCACACCTTCCCACCCCACCCCACCCCACAGCTTGACAGAATTCCTTGAGAATTTTTTGTTGTTGTCTTGTTTTAATACGTTTTTATTAGTTTACAGACAGAGAAAGGCAGAGGGAGAGAGAGAAACATCTTATATAATAAAAGTCTAATATGCTAAGTGTCTGGTCATCAGTCATCCGTTCAACCAATCAAAGCATAAGATGGTAATGATATGTTAAGACCACTCAACTGCTTGCTATGAAATGCACTGATCATCGGGGGGCAGGTGCTCCAACTGGTAGGTTAGCTTGCTGCTGGGGCCCAGTTCATGAGGACTGAGCAAGACAAGCCAGACACACCCTGGAGCCCTCCTGCAGTCTCCCCCCAACCCTACCCCCAGCTGGCCAAACTCCTGCATTCCTCCTAGCCCTGATTATGCACTGGTGGGGTCCCTTGGCCTGTCCTGCACCCTCTCGCAATTCAGGACCCCTCAGGGGATGTCAGAGAACTGGTTTTGGCCCAATCCCACTCAACGCAGGAGCTGCCCCCTTGGTGTCAGTGCACTGCTACAAGGGGAGTGCCACTCAGCCAGAAGCCAGGCTCACAGCTGGTGAGCACAGTAGCAGTGACAGGAGCTTTTCCCATCTCCGGGTCAGTTGGACATCCCCCAAGGGCTCTCGGACTGTGAGAGGGCACTGGCTGGGCTGAGAGAACCCCCTTCCTGAGCGCATAAATTTCATGCACCAGTCCTCTAGTCAATGATGAGAGAGAATCATCGATCAGCTGCTTCATGTGCAGCCCCTACTGGGGATTGAGCCTGTAATCCAGACTTGTGCCCTGACAGGAATTGAACCATGACCTCCTGGTTCATAGGTAGATGCCCAACAACTGAACCACACCAGCCAGGCAATAATGATATTATTCAACAACTGGCTCAAAAAATCCTTCAAAGTTGAACAATGGGTTCTTTTGAGCTGGTGTGAACCAGCTCCAGCATAACACTCCAGGCCAAAAGTTTGCTATTTGTTAAGGTGATAAAGTAGGTGGTTATCACCAGCAAAATTATTGGCCTAAAATTAGGAATTTTCAGAAGACAGTATACCACTAGATTTCATTTAATTCAGAATTAGCTCCCTGGGTATTATAAATAGAAAAGGATGTGTTTATCTGAGACTCCAGTTGGAAGGGATTTGTGAGGAGACACGATGACTCTAGAAAGAGGTAATTTCTGCTCAAATCAAACAAACAAATGACTCTAAAATACAGCCCATCAAGAGATTTCAATACAGAGTTCATAGAAAATAACTAGAATGGCTTTTCATCATATGATAAAAAAGAGATTTTTCTTTCAGGAGTATAAGACAAGCCACAGACTTGTAGAAAATATTTGCAAAAGATGTGTCTCATGAACGACTGTCATTCACAATATACAAAGGACTCTTAAAACACAGCAGTGAGAAAACAACCCAATTAAAAAGTGAGCAAACAACCTGACAGAAGATATATATGTATCAAGCAAGCATATAAAAAATACTCAACATCACATATAATTAGGGAATTGCAAATTAAAACACCAATAAGAGACCATTACACACCTATGAGAATGGCCAAAATCCAAAACCCTGGTAACATCAAATGGTGATAAGAATGTGGAGAAAAAGAAACTCTCATTTAATGCAGTGGAAATGCAAACAATTACAGCCACTTTCTGAAAGACAAATTGGCAGTTTCTTAACAAAACTAAACATACTCTTACCATATGATCTAGCAATTACACTGCTTGGTTTTTATCAAAATGAGTTGAAAACTTGTGTCTATACGAAAACCTGTACACAGATATTTATTGTAGCTTAATTCATAATTTCCAAAACTTGGAAGCAGTATGTGAATGGATAAATAAACCTGGGTACATACAATGGAATATTATTCAGCACTAAAAAGAAACGAGCTATCAAGCCTTAGAAAACATGAAGGAGCCCAACTGGTGTGGCTCAGTGGTTGAGCATCTATGAACCAGGAGGTTAGATTTGATTCCCCATCAAGGCACCTGCCTAGGTTGTGCGCTTGATCCCCATTGACGGGCATGCAGGAGGCAGCCAATCAATGATTCTCTCTTATCATTGATGTTTCTATCTCTCCCTTTCCTTCTCTAAAATCAATAAATATAAAAATAAAAAACACAGAGGAAAATATAAAGACTAAAAAAAAAAAACCATAGAGGAACCTTAAATGCTTATCACTACATGAAAGAAAAAAAATCTAAAAAAGTTACATACAGCGTAATTTCAACTACATGACATTTTAGAAAAAGCAAAACTATGGAAAGAGTAAAAAGAAAAGATTGGTGGTTGTCAGGGATTAGAGGGACAGGAGAAATGAACTGACAAAGCACAGAGGATTTTACACTGATGCCATTGTAGTTAGTTACTAGTATTAAAATAGAAAAGAAGCAAAGGGAAGGCCAGACACTATAGGCATGTTCCTGCAAAACACTGGGGGAAGGACACTGGACAACTGGAAGATAAATGCATGACTAGTAAAGTTGGGGAGACTAGGGAAAATACTAACCTGTCACTCACACCTGGAAACAGAGATGATTGGTCAGAATGAAGTGTGGCCACTGCAAGGGTGCAAAGATTTGGGATACATAAACCCCTAAACAAAGGAATTTGCTCTCTTACTAGTATGCTTTCTTGGGACTCCTGTGACTCTGGGCTTGTAGGGCTCTTTTGCTTCTGCTTCCCTGCATTCCCCCCACATGGCCTGCAAACCATGTGGACCCCACACACAATGGACTGATGACCTGCAGCTAGCCTGATGATGTACTGGACCTGGCTCCAACATGGAAAGAAACTCTGGCTTTGCTTCTAGCTTTATTGAAATCCCACCGCACTTCTTCTGTGACTGGACTAAGGGAAATGGTGTAATTCCATGGAAATAAAGCTTTCTACTGTATTTCATCCGCCCATGGGGAGCCCAGAAATGCTTCTTCCAATGATAACCTAAGAACCCCACTTCCACTGATAACAATACTATAATGATAGATGCATGTCATTATAAATTTATCCAAACTCATAGAATGTACAACACCAACAGTAAACTATTATGTAAACTATGGATTTGGGTGATTAGGATATCAATCTAGGTTCATCAATTATAACAGATGTATGTGTGGGGACAGGAAGGTATATGAGAACTCTGCACCTTCTCAATTTTACTGTGAACTTAAACCTACTCTAAAAAAAAGTATTTAAAAAAAGGTTTATCCTCAATCAGAAAATATGCATGCACCCCTATGTTCATAGCAGCACAATTTACAATAGCTAAGATCTGGAAACAGCCCAAATGCCCATCAATAGATAAGTAAATGGTAAAAAGAAACCAAAAAAACTGTAGTACATTTTTATTATGAAATAGTATGCAGCAGTAAAAAAGAATATCTTACCCTTTGAGACAACATTGAGGGACCTGGAGAGTATCATGCTAAGTGAAATAAGTCAGTCAGAGAAAGGCAAGTATCACATGATCTCCCTTGTATGCATATATACATAACCCATGGATGCAGGCAGTGGGGTATAAAGGCCTGGGGTGAGTGGGGGGGCAGGCTGGCTGGTATCAATGGGGGAAATAACGGAACATGTGTAATACTTTCAACAATAGTTATTTAAAAAAAAAAAAAGGTTTATCCTGACTCAGTAATTTGTATCCTGACATACAAATTAGAACCGCTATGTTATCATACTTCCTGTTTTTTGCTAATCAGATGTTTTTGCTAACATTGTGAAGCTGTGAGAAAACAGACGCTTGCTTATTCCACTAATAAGATTGTCAAGCTTTATAACCCCAGGACAGTTTAGCAGTATCTCTCAAAATTACAAATCCTTTGACACAACAATTTCATTTTGAGAAACTAGCTTAAGGATGTGCTCTTCCATGTGTGAAATGATGCACATACAAAGGTATTCATTGCAATGATTTTTGTGGTAGCAAAACGTTGAAAACATAAAATATATGTCATTAAATAAATTACAGTTCAAACAAAACTGCCCTAAGAATGAAGACGTTCTTTAAGTACTGGAACAGAAAGATCTCCTAGAAAATCAAGATGCAAAACTCCATGTTTATCTGTTTATAAAAGAAACACATGAAGGAGAATATGTTCACTTTCCTATGTATTGCCTATATAAAAAGTACCTCTGGGAAGATACACAAGAAACTAATAATAGCAGTTACTTATCAGAGAATGTGGGAATTGAGCAGATGAGGGACAGAAAGGAGACTTTTCTCTGTACACTTAAAAAAAATTTAAATCGTGAGAATGTATTTCATGTCAATAAAGGAAATAAATACATAACCACAACAAAACAAAATATAGCCCATGTCCAAGCTATAAGTATATATGTACTCCTAATTAAATGGAAAGCATGCCAAATATTGGTTTGCTTTTGTTTGAATTTTAGAGTTATAAATGTAAGAGATATGCATGTGCTCACAGGTGCATAGTACATGTAGGTAGGTACTGAGAAAAACAAAAGCAGCTCCTGACATCCAAGAGCTGACCTGGCACTGCCAGCTGTTGGGCCTTGGAGTTGCTGTGTGCTGGCCTGGCACTCACAGCTCGGTCTTGATGTTCTATTTCACATGAACTATTTCACAGCACATCAACATCAAACAAGGCCACTCTGTGACCATAATGGATCTAGACAAAAACAAGACCACTCTAATATCATGTCTGAATACAGACAAATCTGAACTTTTTTCAAGCCATACAATTCCACACATCTTGCTATCCTGGCTAATGTGACTGATGCTGCTTTGCCAATTACAGCTTTAGCCTCACTCTAGTCTTTCCTTCCTACAGATAGGATTTATTGATAAAATTGTCTCTACTTTCTAACAGCCCCCATTCCAGAGTATACTCCCTCTTCTTTGTACCTTCCTCAAAATCACCCACCCAAAGCTCAAGTCCTAAATGAGTCCAAACACCTTCTTACTGAGATGCCCTGTGGTTCCCCAGGGTATATGCTCTCTCCTGCTGCAATGAGCTATAAACCAAACTTTTTCAAACACTGAAGTGTTCCTAGGTCTTTGTCTGAAGGTCATTGAGAGTATATATGACATAAAGATTAGGTAATTTTTGGTTAGCTTGGCATTTCATCACTGAACTCTGCTATAGGTAAACCTAAATTCAAATCTCTCCTAACCCAGTCAGCCCAAGACCACCAGGGACAAGACAAAAGGCGATTGACTCTTTACTATGAGGGAGACTGCACACTATACACTGAGTGGCCAGATTATTATGATCTCTGAATGCATAATAATCTGGCCACTCAGTATATATTAGAGGCCCAGTGCATGAATTTGTGCATGGATGGGATCAGGCCAGCCTGGCCAGGGGAAGGAGATATGGACGGTTGGCCGGCCTGCCTGCTGGTCAATCTCCTGGTCGAGGGGACAATTTGTATGTTAGCCTTTTATTATATAGGATATACATTCAGAAATCATAATAATCTGGCCACTCAGTGTAGAAGCTATGGAGCATCTCACCAAACAGAGGAAACTATAGACTCCTTAAAGGATTTGAGCAAAAGGCACTCTTTTAGGTGTAATTGAGGAAAACAGTGTTTTGATGTGTTCAAAGTGAAACAGAGCTATCTGTCATAGGTTTCCATCAAATTTGAACTGCTAACGGACCAAGGGACCTGTTTTCTGTAATATTACCTATGGAAAGTTATAGACGTAAGTTACCTGAAACTCCTCACCTAAAGTGGAAATTAAGGCAGGCTCTCTGAATCAAAGTGACTTAAAACCTCTTGGCAAAACTAAGGTATTTTCTTTTTACTGATATAATTTCAAACAACAAAGTTTCTGACACCCATGGCATATCACAAGTCAGGTGGATCAGCACAGATGTGGGGGTTTAGTGGGGGTGGGTGTTTAAATGACAGCTCAAAAGTGTCTTCAAGATTTCTCCCTCCCTTCTCCCCCACCAATAAGAAGGCTCCAGTAGAGGCCCCTGAGGAAAGTCCTAGATAAAGAGACTTCCAAGTAAGGCTCCTGGTTTAGAAATATAGATATGCTTTAAGACCATGGCCTGCCTGTAGGGGTCCTGAGTCCTTGACTAAAGCTGCCTTCAGAGATTACAGTATGCATCAAGTCTAGTGGGAACAGCTTTGCCCTGTGAGGCCTGCTAAGTAAAGCCTTTGTAACTGCCTGCAATTGGCCTAAAAAAATCATAGGTAGACTTTGGGCTAGGAGCACACACACACACACACACACACACACACACACACACACACAAATACATGTATACATACATTCACAATCAACAACCCCAATAATAAAATGGACAAAGGTTGTAATCAAATGGCCCATACACACAAAAAAAGTTGAATGATTCTTAAATTCTTTTTTTTATTCTTAAATTCTTAAACACATGAAATGATGTTCAGTGTCACTCATAATAAGAGAAATGCAAATTAAACCTGCTCTAAGATAACATTTTTTCACCTAACACACTGTGATGGTGAAGGAATGGAGAAACAGACACTCTCTTATATGAGGGAGTATACATCAGGATTGCCTCTACAGAGAGCAATTTGACAACTTCTATCAAAATTACAGAGGCAGGTATCTTTGACCAGCAAATATATTCTAGGAATTTATCCTGTAGATAGATTCAGACATGTGGGGAATGACATGTACACAGAGTTTTATTCACTGCCATTTATTTTTTATAATAGCAAAAGACTGGAAATCACCTGACAATAAGGGCCTGGTTAAACAAAATAGAGTACAGCTATACCCAGAAATATTATGCAGCCATTCGGAAGATATATCATTAGGTTTCAAAAGCAAATGCAGAGCAGTGTGTGTAGTATACAGTTTGTATAATAGTACAAAGGAAATAGCATATAATTTTTTAAGTTGATTTTTAGAAGGAAGGGAGAAGAGAGAAACATCCAATCAGCTGCCTCCTGCAGGTCCCGTACTGGGCATGTGGCCTGACCAGGAATCAAACCGGAAACTTTTCAGTGCACTGATGAGGCTCAACCAGCTGAGCCACACCAACCAGGATCATACGTATTTTTTACTTAATAGGAGGGAACATAAGAAATCAATAGCATTGGTTTTTCAGAGAGAAAACTGAGTAGCTGGTAACAGATATGAAAAAAAGACTTTTCATTGTATACTGTTTTAGACCTTCTGAACTTTGAACCATTTTGAATGCATATCAATTTTTAAAAAATAAGAAAAGATAACAAGCAAACAAACCAACCACAAAAACACAAGTTCTGATGTCAGACTGCTTAGGTATAATCCTTCCACCATTGTGTACCAGTTGTGTGACCTTAGGCAAATTACTTAACCTTGTTCCTACAAAATGGGTATAATGATATCACCAACTTCAGAGTTGTGAGAATCAAGGGAGAAAAGGAAGATCAAATATTTAGATCAGTAGCAGAGACTCTGGAGCCAGACTGCCAGGGTACAAATGCTGGCTCCACCCCTCTCAGGGTTGCAGAACCTAAGGCAAGTTACTCAATCTCAGTTTTCCTCTTTTGGAAATGGTGATGATAATCAGATTGTGTGAAGGTTAAGTTAGTTAATGCTTGTAAAGTGCTTAAAACTGCTTTGTAACATATTAAGTGCTATATCAGTGTTTGTTGAATTTTAGATATTTATTTGTTTAACACAAATATTAGTTATTATGGTTAGTTGTTATTCAACATTGTTGAAATAAATCACCTTACCTAACCTCAACCACGCTCCTCTCCTATCTATAAATCTACAAACACACGGCACCTGTTATGTGCTCAAACTGTTCCCACAGCCTTGAATGCCAATTCCAACTATGATTGAGGAATGCTAACCGTCTTTCAAGATCCAATTCAAAGATCTCTTCCTCCCCCAGAGGGGGCTGCTCTCTCCTATTAGCTTCACTGACAGCTAGTGGGACCCTTTCCTACACTGCCTGTGTCCCCTCTTCCCCTAGACCAGCAGGCTAAGTACGCAGCAATTCAAATTTGTCTGGATAAATGGGTAAATAGAATACTGACGTTTTTGTACCTTCAAAGAAATTTTAAAAAGTAAGTTTTCTTTCATACCATGTTTACCTTCATTTTTATGCCCTCAGGTCTCAGAGATGAAATAAAGAACTGTTCAGGGCCACTAAAGGAAGGTGGAAATATAATACTTTGGAAATTAGAAGAGTTGTTTACTTTTAAGTGGTTGTTTTGGTTTGGGTTTTTTTTTTTTTTTTTCGGGGAGTGGGGGAGCAGGGGTTAGTTTGATTTTTATTTTGTTTTTGCCTTTAGTCAACATGGACCTTGCTCCCCCTGCTGGATCGAAAGTAAAATGCTGCTTCAAAAATCCACTTAATGGAAAAGCAGAGGAAGCAAAACCTGTAGCATATTTAAATCAGTATCTACCCCTAGTTGGTTTGGCTCAGTGGATAGAGCATCGGCCTGTAAACTGAAGAGTCACAGGTTCAACTCCAGCCAAGGGCACATTCCCCAGTTTTGAGCTCAATCTCCAGTACGGGGAGTGCAGGAAGCAGCTGATCAATGATCCTCTTTCATCATTAATGTTTCTACTTCTCCCTCTTCCTTCCTCTCTAAAATCAATAAAAATGTTTTTAAATAAATAAATTAATTAAATAGTATCTAGAGCCTTTTAGCAAGCTTCTTATTACAGATTGCATAGTTGTAGCTATGGCATTCCAGAATTCCTACAATGACTGACCACATAACAATTAGTTACTTCATATACATGGAGGGAGAAGTATGAAATCTACATTCAGGACTACAGACCAGAAAGTCCTGAGAATAAATCCACCTTTAATGACAACTGCAAAAAGGGGTCATTGGCAAATAATTTAGTTTGTTTTTGTGTTAATTTTTTTTAAATATTTTTATTTTTTTATTTGGGCGAGAGAGAGAGAAATATCAATTTCTTATTCCACTTATTTATGCATTCATTGGTTGTTTCTTATATGTCCCCATATTGGGGGTTAAATCCCAAACTTTGGCATAGCTGGATGATGCTCTAACCCAGTGGTTGGCAAATTCATTAGTCAACAGAGCCAAATATCAACAGTACAATGGTTGAAATTTCTTTTGAGAGCCAAATTTTTTAAACTTAAACTTCTTCTACCACCACAGTGGTACCTCGAGATACGAGTGCCCTAACATACAAGATTTTTGAGATACGAGCCGTTGAGCGAGCAATTTTTGCTTTGAAATACGAGCAACATTTGTGATAGGAGTAATCGCGGATCAGCCGGCTGCACACGACCCACCAGTTTACCATGACTCGAGCGTCTCATAGTTTCCCATGCCTCAAGGTTATGGAACGAATTAAACTCGTATCTCGAGGTACCACTGCACTTCAAAATAGACTGGCCCAGGCCGTGGTATTTTGTGGAAGAGCCACACTAAAGGGGCCAAAGAGCCGCATGTGGCTGATGAGCCGCAATTTGCTGACTACTGCCTAACCAACTGAACTACCCAGTCAGGGCTATTAATTTTTATCTGTTTTTTTCTTTTTAATTTAATAAATCTTTATTCAGATTATTACAATTGTTCCTCTTTTTTCCTCCCATAGCTCCCCTCCACCCAGTTCCCACTACACCCTCTGCCCTTACCTCCCTGCCACTGTCCTCATCCATAGGTGTATGATTTTTGTCCAGTCTCTCCTTGCACACCCCCTCACCTCTTTCCCCTGAGAATTATCAGTCCATTCCCTTTATATGCCCCTGATTCTATTATATTTACCAGTTTATTCTGTTCATCAGATTTTTAATTCACTTGATTTTTAGATTCACTTGTTGGTAGATACATATTTGTTGTTCATTATTTTTATCTTTACCTTTTGCTTCTTCTTCTTTTTCTTCTTAAAGAATACCTTTCGGCATTTCATATAATACTGGTTTGGTGGTGATGAACTCCTTTAGCTTTTCCTTATCTGTAAAACTCTTTATCTGATCTTCAATTCTGAATGATAGCTTTGTTGGGTATCTTGGTTGTAGGTTCTTGCTATTTTATCACTTTAAATATTTCTTGCCACTCCCATCTGGCCTGCATAGTTTCTGTTGAGAAATCAGCTGACAATCAGCTTCCTTGTAGATAATTCACTCTTTTTCTCTTGCGGCTTTTAATATTCTCTCTTTGTCTTTTGTCTTAGCATTTTAATTATGATGTGTCTTGATGTGGTCCTCTTTGGATTCCTTTTTGTTTGGGGTTCTGTGCATTTCCTGGACTTGTAAGGATATTTCTTTCACCAGCTAGGGGAAGTTTTCAGTCATTATTTCTTCAAGTAAGTTTTCAGTGTCTTGCTCTCTCTTTTCTTCTGGTACTCCCATAATTCTGATGTTGGTATGTTTGAAGTTGGCCCAGAAGCTCCTTACACTATCTTCACATTTTTTAGATTCTTTTTGCTTTTTGCTTTTTGAGTGTTTTCTGCTTCTTTGTATTTCAAATCTTTGACTTGATTCTTGTGTTCCTCTAGTCTGCTGTTAGGTCTCTGTATAATATTTTTTATTTCAATCAGTGTATGTTTAATTTCATATCCTCAAGGATCTTGCTAGATTTTTCTCTTTTCTAGGAAATTCTTGAAAAACTTTATAACCGTGGTTTTGAACTCTATATCCAGTCATTTGCTTTCCTCCATTTCTTTTGTTTGTGATCTGTTTCTTTGTCTCCACATTTTTGCTGCTTCCCTGAGTTGGTAGAGTAGCTTTGTGTGCTAGGTATCCTCTATATGGCCCCATAGCTCCGCCTCCCCAGTTACCCAAGGTGGATACTCTTGGTGCACCCCTTTGTGGACTGTGTGTACAGTCTTATTGTAGTTAAGTCTTGATTATTGTTGTTATTACTGGGGGAAATTGGCTGTGAGGATCAGCTGTGTCTACGCCAAGAGAACTTCTGTGCTGGAGACAGCCTTATGAGATAAGACTTACAAAACTGCAAAAGCCTCTGTGCTCAGCTTGGATGGGGCAGAGTTTCAGGGCTGAGCAGACAGCCTCAGCTTCCTGTCAGCCCTGCCCTATGAAGCCTCTGGGTCTCAGTGTCCCTTGGTAACTGCTGTAGTCCTCTTTGTGTGCACTCGTGTACATGCCTCCAGACCTCTGCCTTTTGCAGCTCCCCTTAGTTTCCATGTGTTTCGGGGACCCATATGAGTCTGGATCCCAGAGTCTTGCCTGAAACTGCGATTCAGTGCAGTCCTCCCTTTTCCCAACAGTACAGACTCCCCCTGTAGGATTCTTGCCTGGAACTGAAGTTCAGTACAGTTGGAACTGGGGTTCAGTGTAGTTGGGAGTTTCCGTCTCCCTCCCACTAGAGGAAGCCAGCCAGGCACTCTGCCACCTGTTCTCTCCACATGCATGTCTCTGTATCTCAGCTTTTTGAAGCTCCTCTGAGTCTCCATGAGCCCCCTCTCTTTCCTTCTAGTTGTAGAATTTCCACTCAGCCAGCTTTTCTGTGATTCTGGATAATGTTCGTTCCGTCTTTTAGCTGTAGTTTTGAAATTGTTGTGTGAGGCAGCAGTTTAGGTGTTCACCTATGCTGCCATCTTGGTTTCTCTCCTAATTTTTATCTTACCTTCTGCGTAATGGCATAAGAATGCTACTAGCTTTTCGTTACCATTAAAGCACTTGAATTATACCAATAATCAATTGAGTACCAAATGTCTCTTATGTACATAGTCACACTCAGGGCCCTGGGGGACCCAAGAACACTACAATGTTCCTGCCCTCAAGTTCCTTTGGGTCTTCAGGAACTGTGGAGGTTGTGTACAGTCCTCTTAATGGTGTGTGGTATATAGTAAGCTCTAACAAATGTTCATATGCTTTGCCATTCCACCTCTGAATCTGGTTTCTGCCCAGGGCTGGAATCCATGACTCCAGGACTAATAGAACATTTCTGAAATGGATTCCTTCCAGCCTTCACTAGATTATCAATGAGAACAAGGACCAGATCTTGTTTTTGCTCTATTCCTAGTGCCCAGAACTATGCCTGGCAAATGAAATGTGCTCAGTAACCCTTCCAAGGGAACATTCTATTTTTGGGTTACCCTCATTGTTTGAGAAGTGAGCCAATTCCACCTCCTATCACTTGCATTCACTGGTTCCTGTCTCAGCAGTTCTCAATACATATAAACTTCCTTTCAACCTCCTCCTCTTGCCCTTCTGTCATGATTGCCCTCATGAACCTCACAAAAGATTATTTAAATTCCTTGCTGAAATCCAGACACTACTAGCTGTACCTTCAATGTTCTTCTAAGCATTAGCCAAATAATTAAAAACTCACAATGTGACTGAGGAAATCCATCATAAAACATGGAGCAAAGAGGATTCAAAGCCTTTAAATGGTGAGGGATTATAGTCAGACAGGAATAAATTCAGGAGTTCGGAAAAGGTAACCTATCCTATGTATGAAAGAGATTTTTTTTTTTTTCAGTTCTTGGGCTGGACAATTTATTCATTCATCTTAAGACCTAGATGAAGCACAGTCCTTCCCCTCACCAATTCAGCTTTTAATGGAGAAGACAGCTAAATAGTAAGTGAAGAAATAAAACAAGACAGAAAGAAGGTGGTGCTATGATGGGGAAAAAGCAGGATGCCATGAGGGAGAATAATGAGGTGGGGTGGGTAGGGGACAAATGTCAGCTTTGGAGAGAGTGGGGATCTGGAAGCCTCTCTGAGGAGCCATCAAGAAGTTGCCAATCAGAAAGAACATTCCAGACTGTAAGAACATCAGGGTCTGAAATCCTTGGAGGAAGATTTGGCAATGAGGAGCAGAAGGGGTGGGGAAGAGGGTAAAAAAAAGCAAGGGTGGAGACAAGTTTGCACATGGGTTGGATAGATATAAGAAGCAATGGAGTATAAGCAAAGAAACATAAATTCTAATGCAAAATTTGCTTTTATGAAAAATATTCAATAATAGTATTCAAGCAAACTTCTAGCTCAAAATCTTTTGTTATTCCAAATACTTGAGCATCTTTCTAAATATGTATATATGCAAATACATTCTCAAACATGTAAAGTGTATATGTTCTCAAAAGGATTCAAAGCAACTTCTAGAAATATAACAGGAAATAAATGGGTTAACTAATTGTGGGGAGGTCAGAAGTGAAAGCGAAGAGGAGAGAAAAAATAAAGTCATCTATTCGGATTGGCTTACAAAAGTGTGTATTATACACTTTAATACAGTTTTAAACAATAGCTATATCTGGGCTGCATATTTGATTCTGAACTTCCAGGAAATGAACAATAGGAAAACATAAACAATTATGAAATGTAGTGTCCCTGTGATCAAAACAAAGTAGTTTTTTAAGAGAAATGTAGTAGCTTCCTGGTGTAAGATCTGAAGAAATGTTCCTTTATTAAGTCACTCTATGACAAAATGGTAAAAGTTCTCAACAATATCCCTACAATAATTACAGCAGCAAAATTCCTGGGGCCATCTCTTAAACTAATTTTAATGCATAAATCCAAAGTGCAACTCAATAAAAGCAATTCAACAAGGGTCCAGAGTCAATCCAGCTACAGAGTTTATTCTAGCAGCTATAAATCAGAAATAAGACTTAGAATGTCTAGAGAAAATGATGTATTATGTACCCTTCAAGTAATCCTCCATGAATAATACTAATTTCCTTTAAGCTTTTGAAATTAAGAAATTCATTTTTAAAAATTACTTTCCAGATAACTTTATAGTTTATGTGCTGTATAAGTCTTTTGTCAATAAATCAATTAAAGGTCAGAAGACATCTACCAAAAACAATATCTGAATGTCAGAAGAGCTAAACTCAAGCCATGCTTTCTGACAATAAGTATTCAGAAGAATTTAGACCCTACTGAGGGGTAATAACACCATATTCTCAGCATAGAGACAAATAATCATCTTTCCCTTCTTAAAAAAAAAAAAATTGTTGCCTGGCCGTCATGGCTCAAGGATTGAGCATCGGCCTATGAACTAGGAGGTCAGGGTTTGATTCCCGGTCAGGGAGGGTTTGATTCCCGGTCAGGGCACATGCCCAGGTTGTGGGCTCGATCCCCAGTGTGGACGTGCAAGAGCAACTGATCCATGATTCTTTCTTATCATTAATGTTTCTTTCTCTCTCTCCCTCTCCCTTCCTCTCTAAAATCAATGAAAATATGTATTTTTTAATTGTCATGCACTATGCTCACATAAGAGTAGTTTTAGTCCATTAAAAAGCACATTTTGGGCCCTGGCCTGGAAGCTCAGTTTGTGGGAGCGTCATCTTGATACGCCAAGGTTGCACCCCAGTCATTGCACATAGAAGAATCAACTAATGAATGCATAAGGGGAACAACAAATAGATGTTTCTCTCTCTGTCTCTCTTTCTTTCTTTCTCCTCCTTCCTCTCTCTCTTTCAAATCAATATTTTCAAGAAGTAGCATGTATATTATTATAGCAAATGATGATTTAATATTTTGAGAACTATATTTCAATGTCACTGACTTCCAATTGTATGTTAGCTTTGTATGTAAAAACATTATTCTGAAAAAGTAGTCTATAAACTTCATCCGACTGCCAAAAGGATCCATGGTACAATAAAGGAATTCCTGGGGGTTATTGGGTTTGACACATACCTCCACACCCCATGCATTTTTCCTTACTCACCCTCTTCAAAGAGGACTACAGTGGTGACAAGCATTTGGACTCATTGACATACCATCCTCTAAGTCAGCATGGTAGATGATTAAGAACTTGAGCACTGGAATCAGGTTGCCCTGCTCCACCACTTATTAGCTGTGTGACCCAGGCAAGTTACTTAACCTCTCTGTGTTTTATATCTATAAAATAGGAATTACAACTGTTCCTTCCCCATAGGGTGATTGTGAAGCATAAATGAGTTAGCCCATTAAATCTCTTAGAGTCTGGCACCTGTTAAACTCTCAGGACATGTTAACTGCTTTTTCAAGTGCCTGTCATCGCTATTTTTTTTTTCCTTTCTTCATAGTATTTACAGGGAGGGGAGAGGAGAAGAGAAAAGAGCACACTGGCTTTATTTATTTACTTATTTATTTTTTAATTGAAGCAGTCCTGCTTTTAGGGAAGAAGGCATCTGCCTTTTTCTTTTATTTTATGTATTTTTCCATCACCATTTATCCCTCCTCTACCCTTTTCCATCTCCACCTACCTCCCTAGATTGGCTATTTCTCTTGAATCATATCCTATACATATTCCTTTTATGATGCACACAATGTATATCCTTTTTTAAAGCACATGAGGTAGAGTCATCCAAAAGGAGGTGGTGGACCTAGGCTGTAGGGAGGGCAGTGGGGGGAGGATACAGGAAGGAAACACTTGACAGTTCTTCCTTGAAAAGTTTGCAACTTCATTTTATGTTTTATGTAGCAACTCTCCACTGAATCTTTTAAGATACTTCAGTGGCAGTACAAAGGTTCCCCACCCTTGGTTTACAAAGCAGGGCTTCCATTTAAATAATATTTGTCTTTCATTATTCCTGCTAATTTCTAAAATCTTTAAGAGGTGAGGCTTGGCTATGTCTCTTTAACTGAGGAGAGGATATTAAATATAAATGGAAGTAAATTTATTCATTCACTGAACAATTATTAAGTTCCTGCTCTGTGATAGGCCTTGCTCTAAATGCAGATGAATTCGTCGTGACAAAGTCCTTGCTGTCATTGAGCTTACATTCTAGTGTGGGAGACAAACTGTGAACTAAAAAGTATCAGGAGTGATTGATACTTCATAGACCATTAAAATAAATTGATGTTCTACACATAAGAACCAGGTGATTTAGATTAAAAGATTTTCTCTGAGGAGGTGAAATGTAAAAAGAGATCTGAATGACAAAAGAAACCAGCCTGTTTCTTTTATAAATCTTTTTATTTTTGTTGTTACACAGTTAATCCTTGCTGGAGGATATTTTTTCCATTTACTTTTTTAGAAAGAATGGAAGAGAGGAATGGGGACTGGAGGAGAGGAAGGGAGAGAAGGAGAGAGATAGAGAGAGAGAGAAAGGGAGAGAGATGTGAGAGAGACACATTGATTGGTTGCCACCCACAGGCACCCCAACCCAGGTGGGGATGGAACCTGAAACCCAGGTATGGTGCCCTTGACAGGGAATTGAACCCCAGACTCTTCAGTGTGTGGGACTGTGCTCTAATTGTTGAGCACACCAGCCAAGGTGCCAGCTTTTCTTCTCTCTTTTTCCTTTCCCCTCCCCTTTCCCTTTCCCTTTTGCCTTGCCTTCCCTTTCCTTTCTTTCTTTCCCATTCTCTCTCTCTCTCTCTCTCTCTCTCTCTCTCTCTCTCTCTCTCTCT
>JAAGEH010000135.1:757740-896823 GCA_011751065.1 Lasiurus cinereus
CTCTCTCTCTCTCTCTCTCTCTCTCTCTCTCTCTCTCTCTCTCTCTCCAAGAGGACAGTTAGTGTGAAGTCATAAGAACCTGACTGACCTTAGCTTGCCTGTTCCTATCTGTTTAGGAGTGGAAAGAAGGTTGCTGTTGATGGAACATAGTAGGCAAAGAGCAGAGTCATAAAGGAGAGTTAAACGGGGATCAGATAGTGTTAAGTGTTGCAAGTAAAGGGCAAAGTTTATTCTCAGTAGAGTTCTCAGGGGTAAGGTTACCTGATTTACCGTTTAAAATCACTCTTCTTGCCGAAACCGGTTTGGCTCAGTGGATAGAGCGTCGGCCTGCAGACTGAAAGGTCCCAGGTTTGATCTCAGTCAAGGGCACATACATTGGTTGTGGGCACATCTCCAGTGGGAGTTGTGCAGGAGGCGGCTGATCAGTGTTTCTCTCTCATCAATGTTTCTGACTCTCTTATCTCTCTCCCTTCCTCTCTATAAAAAATCAATAAAATATATTTTAAAAAATAAAATCAAATGAAATCACTCTTCTGCATGTGGAATGGACCTAGAGGGGCAAGACTGGATATGGAAAGACAGGTTAAATTGTGGCTTGGACAGGTTAAATTATGACAGTGAGATGGAAAGGAAGACCACCTTAGATACTAGAGTATATTTTGGAAGTAGAGCCAGTAGAATTTACTAATTGGGATGTAAGGAAATAAGAGGAATCAAGATAACTCCTGACCTTTTAGCCTATGTAACTAAGCTGATAAGACCAATTGTGGAGGTAAATACTGGTAATGATGAGAGTTTGGGAAGTGAAGAACAGATGTGAGGATTTAAGTTGAGAATTCTCAATTTGTGCTCATCTTAATTTTGAATTGCCTATCAAATATCCAAATGAAGATAATCTGTTAAATAGTTGTACGAATGTAGAGTTCAGGAGAGAAGTCAGGGTTGGAGATATAAAACTTGAGAATCATCAGCCTAGGAATGGAATTAAAAACCAGGGGATGAGCTCATTTAGTTAGACATTATAAATAAAGGAAACAAGTTGACGACTTTCTTAGAGCACTCGTAACTTTGAAAGTCTGATAAAGGGGAAGTTGCTGATAAAAGACTAAGGTAACCTGGAAGGCAGAAGGAAAATAAGACGGACCTGGTGTCATAGAAGCTTAGAGAACAAAGCACTCCTAGGAGGGAGTGATTACTAAAGTCAAAAACTGCTTAGTGCCGGGCCAGCGTGGCTCAGTAGTTGAGCATCGACCTACGAACCAGGAGGTCAAGGTTTGATTCCCATTTAGGGCACATGCTCGGGTTGTGGGGTTTGATCCCCAGTATGAGGCATGCCCGAGGCAGCCAATCACTGATTCTCTCTCGCTGAAACCGGTTTGGCTCAATGGATGGAGCATTGGTCTGCGGACTGAAAGGTCCCAGGTCGATTCTGGTCAAGGGCATGTACCTTGGTTGCGGGCACATCCCCAGTAGGGGGCATGCAAGAGGCAGCTGATAGATGTCTCTCTCTCATCGATGTTTCTAACTCTATCCCTCTTCCTTCCTCTCTGTAAAAAATCAATAAAATACATATTTTTAAAAAAATTATTCTCTCTCATCATTGATATTTCTATTTCTCTCCCCCTCTCTTTTCCTCTCTGAAATCAATAAAAACAAAACAAAACAAAACAAAACAAAACAAAACAAAAAACTGCTTAGTGGTCCAAAAGGATAAAGACAGAGGTTGACCTGACTTTAGGAAGATGTAGGTCAACACTGACTTGATTGGAGGCTTTTGAGTGTATTGAGGGGATTAAAGCCCAGTGGGTGAAAATATAGTCAGCAAATATAGACAGTCCTTTTGAGCTTTGCTAATAGGAAGCAGAGAAATTAGGCAAAAGCTGGAGGGGTGTAATGTCAAGGGAGGATGGGAAATTATGCTTGTAGGAGGGTTAAAAAGAGGTTGGATAGTGAAGCTGGAAGAAGGGAAAACATAGATCTATTCTGGTTTCTGCCCTCTCATTTTGTCTGAGAAAAGTTGAGGATAGCAGTGATGTAAAAATTTTTGGTTTTGGATTAAATAAAATAGCATCTTAATGCTGAGTACATTGCCATACAGGAAAATCTCAATAGATGGAAGCAAGCTATAATTACAAAACAAGTTAAAAACACTCTAAGATTGCCCAGCCGGTGTGGGTCAGTGGTTGAGCATTGACCTAAGAACCAGGAGGTTGAGATTTGAATACCAGTCAAGGCATATGCCTGGGTTGTGGGCTTAATCCCCAGTGTGGAGTTTTCAGGAGACAGCCAGTCTAAGATTGTCTGTCATCATTGATGTTTCTTTCTCTCTCTCCCTTTCCCTTCCTCTCTGAAATCAATAAATATTTTTAAAAATATTCTCCAACTTTTTTGGAAGGGACCTTGTCAGGCACCTAACTACAAATGGACATCTGTCCCTATCTCTGACATCTCTGCCTACCACAGACACCAGACTCCTCAAGGATGAGAAGCCATTGACTTCAGAGGTAGACAGCTATCCTAAGAGACTGATAAGGCCTGTTACCTATGGATTAATGTTTTATTTTTATGTTTTTAAATTTAATAAATTTTTATTGTTCAGATTATTACAATTGTTCTTCTTTCTCCCATCCCCCCTCCCCATAGCTTGCCTCCAACCAGCTTCCACTTCACCCTCTGACCTTACCTCCCCTCCACTGTCCTCATCCATAGGTGTACCATTTTTGTCTAGTCTCTTCCCACATCCCCACACACCCCTTTCTCCCCGATAATTTTCAGTCTACTCCCTTTCTATGTCCTTGATTCTATTATATTCACCAGTTTATTCTGTTCATCAGATTTTTTATTCACTTAATTTTTAGATTCACTTGTTGATAGATATGTATTTGTTGTTCATAATTTTTACCTTAACCTTTTTCTTCTTCTTCCTCTTCTTAAAGAATTCCTTTCAGTATTTCATATAATACTAGTTTGGTGTTGATGAACTCCTTTAGTTTTTTCTTATCTGTGAAGCTCTTTATCTGATCTTCAATTCTGAATGATAACTTTGCTAGGTAGAGTAATCTTGGTTGTAAGTTCTTGCTATTCATCACTTTGAATATTTCTTGTCACTCCCATCTGGCCTGCATAATTTATGTTGAGAAATCAGCTGACAATTGTATGGGTGCTCCCTTGTAGGTAACTAACTATTTTTCTCTTTCTGCTTTTAATATTCTCTTTGTCTTTTGCTCTTGGCATTTTAATTATGCTGTGTCTTGGTGTGGTCCTCTTTGGATTCCTTTTGTTTGGAGTTCTGTGCATTTCCTGGACTTGTAAGTCTATTTCTTTCACCAGGTAGGGGAAGTTTTCAGTCATTATTTCTTCAAATAGGTTTTCAGTATCTTGCTCTCTCTTTTCTTCTGGCACCCCCATATTTCAAATGTTGGTATGCCTGTGGTTGTCCCAGAGGCTCCTTACACTATCTTCAAATATTTGGATTTTTTTTTGCTTTTTGCTTTTCTAGTTGAGTATTTTATGCTTCTTTGTATTTCAAATCTTTGACTTGATTCTTGTATTCTTCTAGTCTGCTGGTAGGTCTCTGTATAATATTTTTTATTTCAGTCAGTGTATGTTTAATTTCTAGTTGGTCCTTTTTCATATTCTAGATGGTCTTGCTCATCTCCTCAAGAGTCTCTCTAAATTTATTGGCCTTTTCTAGGAATTTCTTGAAAAACCTTATAACCATGGTTTTGAACTCTATATCCAGTCATTTGCTTTCCTCCATTTCTTTCATTTGTGATCTGTTTCTTTGTCTCCACATTTTTCCTGCTTCCCTGAGTTGGTAGAGTAGCTTTGGGGGCTAGGTATCCTATAGGGCCCAGTGGCTTAGCTTCCCCAGTTACCTGAGGTATACACTCTTGGTGCACCCCTTTGTGGATTATGTGCACAGCCTTGTTGTAGTTAAGTCTTGATTGTTGTTGGTATCACTGGGAGGAAGTGACCTGGAACTAAGATCATTGGCTGTGAGGATAAGCTGTGTCTATGCTAGGAGAGCTTCTGTGTTGGAGACACCTTTATGAGACAAGACTTGCAAAATTGCAAAATCCTCTGTGCTCGACTTGGATGGGGTGGAGTCTCAGCGCTGAGCAGACAGCCTTGGCCTCCCGTCAGCTCTGCCCTGTGAGCCCCTGGGCCTCAGTGTTCCTTGTTAATCGCTGCAAGTACCTCTGAGAGAAAGCTGCCCTCGAGTTTTGCCCCCTGCCAGACAATCCAGAATCCCCCCCTAATGAGTCTGGGTTCCCAGAGTCTCACCTGGAACTGGAGTTCAGTGCAGTTGGGAGCTTCCATCTCCCTCCCGCTTGAGAAAGCCAGCCATGCACTCAGTCACCAGTCCTCTCCATGTGCATCTCCGTGCCTCAGCCTTTTGCAGCAATTCTGAGTCTCAATGTGCTTTTCTCTTTCCTTCCAGTTGCAGAATTTCCACTCAGTCAGCTTTCCTGTGATTCTGGATGGTGTCCGTTTTGTCTTTTAGCTGTAGTTTTGAAGTGGCTGTGCAAGGCAGCAGTTTAGGTGTTTACCTATGCTGCCATCTTGGTTTCTCCTGGAAGAATGTTTAACTCAAACTATTTTGTTTGATTGTCTTTACTTGTCAACTAATGATCTTAGTCATAATAATACTAACGCTTGTTCTTTGGGTTTTTCTATATAGTACAGTTGTTTATGATTACTGATATAAATGTTATACCAGCTACAAAATGTAGAAAAATGAGACATGGCAAAACTCCAATAATGATAGTTCACAGGATAAAAATGATCCAATGTTTTTCTCAATGAAGGCCATAAAGCCTGACTTCCTTCCATTTACCTGTCCTTCTATTTTTGGAAAAACTCAATCTCAATTCACATCCAATGGTTATGGTATTGCCCCATTACCAATGGTCCACCATTTCAGCCATAAGACTTTCTAGCGCTGTGAAACCATACTATCTGCCCAAAAGATTGGTCATCAATTCATTCTTCAGATTGAAAACAGGTGAAAAGGTGTTCTACAGAAAGTAACCTCACAGGGAGATCTGGTTATAAATGTGTGACGGTGAGTAGTCATACTCCAGGCATATAACTTCTTTAATAAAATGTTTATCTTTGCTGTAAGCAAGCCTTGTGCATCTAGGTTAACACAACTTTGAAATTCCAGTAATTATTTTTGAAACTTCTGGAAACAAAACCACCCTCAAGAGGGCACATAACTTGTTAACTATCCTCTAATCCAATCCCTACCTTTCTTTATCCCACCTTCATGTAATCTTCCTTTGTTCTCTCCTAAATTCCATATGCATACTTCCAAGTGCAATGTGTTGTTCTAAGAAGCATTTTTTCAGTCTGTTGAGATCTTGCCTTCAGATATATCCTGTTTTGCTCAAGTAAAGTTTTATAAAATTCTCTACAGGTTTGGACATTCTTCCATGACAGATGCCCGTGGGGGAAGGGAAAGAAGAAAAAGCTTCCAGCTATGTTCTATTTGGTTTCAAGTGATAACAGCACCAGCATGTACTTTCCCCTGGGAGTCTGTTTCTGTTGTTTATACATGCATCTTCATGTGGCCATTGCCAAACTGTTAAGATAAGTTAAGAGAGTTCAGATTCTTGATAACTGGCAGTTTAAAACCTGCTCTTTTGGATCTGAAGAAACACCAACCCCTCTTTCTTCCTCTTCTTCTTTTTGCTTTTAAACAATAGAAATTTATTTCTCACATTCCTAGAGGCGGGAATTATGAGATCAAAGTGCCAGCATGGTTAGGCAAGGGTCCTCTTACAGATCTAGTGTTAGGGGCAGAATAGAATAGCTACAATTATAAGAAACTAGAGGCCCGGTGCAAGAAATTGGTGCACAGGGGGTACGTCCCTCAGCCCAGCCTGCACCCTCTCCAATCTGGGACTCCTTGAGGGATGTCCAACTGCCCGGTTAGGTCCAATCCTGGTGGAAACTTTGGGCCTAAACGGGCAATCAGACATCTTTCCCACAATCCAGGAGTGCTGGCTCCCAACTGCTTGCCTGCCTGCCTGATTGCCCCTAACTGCTTCTGCTTGCCAACCTGATCACCCCCTAACCACTTCCCTGCCAACCTGATTGATGTCTAACTGCTCCCCTGCGAGCCTGGTCACCCCTAACTGCCCTCCCCTGCAGGCCTGGTCATCCCTAAATGCCTTCCCCTGCAGGCTTGATCACCCCCAACTGCCCTCCTTGGTTTGCCCTGAAGGGTGTCCCAGATCAGAGTGGGGGTTCCCTTGGGGCCTGTGTGGCCTGTGTGAGGGGCCTGTGGTGGTTTGCAGACCAGCCATGCCCCCCGGCGACCCAAGTGGAGGCCCTGGTATCTGGGATTTATTTATCTTCTATAATTGAAACTTTGTAACCTTGAGTGGAGGCCTGGGCCTGCCAGGTGTGCGGAAAGCTTGGCTTCCTCCATTGCCAAGGAACCCCAAGCCTTCTGCTCTCTCCATGGCCACAGCCATTTGCATACTTCCTCCTGATTGGCTGGTGGGGATGGCTTGTGGGTGTAGTGGAGTGATAGTTCATTTGCATATTACTTTTTTATTAGATAGGACATGAGTCATGCTCTGTTAACTGTGATTTTTCTGTTCTGATTAGAAAAAGCATATTCTAACCTGGCCGAGAATTATATGCCCTAGGTCATGGGAGCTAACATTGAAATGTAGTCCAATCTCCTTTCCTGAGAACTGCCTACCAGTATGGAATGATTTACAACCCTGTGGCTGGAACAATCTAGTCCCAGAGACACCCCCCCAGCCTGTCCTTTGCAATCCCCAGACTCTATGCCCTATAATCTGGTGGTGGCGGTGGGTGGGGAGGGGAAGGCAGAGGTGCCTGCCCTCTGCAACCTTCTCAGCCTGCATTGCCTGTAACCTATAACAATTATACCATGCCTAATTTCCCATGCCTGCAATTCTTTTTAAAAAATATATATTTTATTAATTTTTTACAGAGAGGAAGAGAGAGGGATAGAAAGTCAGAAACATCGATGAGAGAGAGACATCGATCAGCCGCCTCCTGCATGCCCCACACTGGAGATGTGCCCGCAACCAAGGTACATGCCCTTAACTGGAATAGAACCTGGGACCCCTCAGTCCGCAGTCTGACGCTCTATTCATTGAGCCAAACCGGTTCCAGCTGTAATTCTTACTTTCCCGCGAATCTTTGTCCTATCCAATATAAGCAGCTGGCTTATGGGGAGGGACAGAGCAGATTTTTGTGGATGACCTACTGCTCTCCCATACTGCCAGCATTATTGGAATAAACACTCATATATGATTCAACCCATTTCTGCTTAATTAGCGCAAGCAGTGACAAGGGGCAGTCTGGACCCCTTGGTTGTCTAATTACATCATCTGGCGACTCTGGTGGGACACAAGTGGGGAGTCCTCTTGGGTGACTACTGGGGATCTGCTTGCTGCCTGGACTGGGGTTTTCCCCAGAGCTGAGACATGGACTCTTTTATTTTCAGCACTGCCAGGAATTTTCCGGTTTTGAGGCCCAGCCACAGCTTCAGCAGTCTCCGTCATCTTACCTAAAACCTAAGTTAAGCCAAGCATTCTGTAACTCTGTAACAGGGGAAGTCAGTTGTCTGTTACCACCCTGCATCCCACTCCACCTCCAGTCTGGGGAGCCTGATCAGCTCCTAGTTGCAAATGGCCTCTCAAGGTCCTTGCCTTAGCCCCACCCCTGAGCCTGATTGGCCTAGGGTTGAGACAACGCTGTCTGGCTGTGCACGGTAAACCATAGATGGTTATCTGTCTGTTGTGTGCACTTGTAAATATTGTACATTAGGGTGTTTTTTGCCTGGTGTAACTTTGCCTGTAATCTTGCTTAAATTATTCAAGGATGGGTGCTGGTGACTCAATCCAAAAATACACTCCATGGGAATGGATCTTGTGGGGTTGGGTAATTGGCTGAAACAACCCAATCCCAGAGATACCCACCCTCTGCTACCTCACCCCCCACCCTGCATTGCCTGTAACTTGTAAGCATTATACCTTGCCCACTTTCCCATGCCTGTAATTCTTACTTTCCCATGTAATCTTTGCTTTTCTACCCATATAAGAGCCAGCTTATAGGAAGGGTCAGAACAGGTTTTTGCGGATGACCTGCTGCTCTCCCATACTGTCAGCATTATTGGAATAAATGCTCATATATGATTCAACCTGTCTCTGCTTCATTGGCTCAAGCAGTGCTAAAATGACCAAAACAACCATTCGCTATGAGGCCCAGTGTGGCCAGTGAACCATCCAGTCAGAGGGTGGGACCATGGGTCAACTTCCTGTGCCCCCCCTACCAGTCCTGCCCCTGATCATTCCCAACC
This sequence comes from Lasiurus cinereus, assembly GCA_011751065.1. Lineage (NCBI taxonomy): Eukaryota > Metazoa > Chordata > Mammalia > Chiroptera > Vespertilionidae > Lasiurus > Lasiurus cinereus. Next base: position 766,091 of record JAAGEH010000135.1, read on the forward strand.
CCAATAGAGGGTGGCATGGCCAGCCAACCTTCTACAGCCCCTCCCCCGGCCAGCCCCACTTCCAATGGAACCCCACCATCCTGATGAGCCTGCAGCCTCTCACCCTGGCCTGCCCTGCCCCTGATTACCCCCCCCCATACGGGGCAGGGCCAGCTGGCCAACCACCCATGGCCCTTCCCCCAGGCCGCTGACCTTCAATCAGCCCCCAACCCCAATCAGGGATAGGGCTCACCAGTCAATCGCCCATGGCCCCCTCCCCTAGCTGACTCCACCCTGATTGGGGCAGGCCTGCTGGCCAACGTCCCACCATCTCCTCCTCCCTGCAGGCCCAGCCCCATTCGGGGGATTGGGGCCAGGCAAGCTGGACCCCACTCACGCACGAATTCGTGCACTAGGTCTCTAGTAAGTAAATAATGAAGATGAAACTGCAACAAGGAACTCACTAAAGCAAGGGTCCTCTGCTGTTGGAACCCAGGGAAAACATTTCTCCTAAGAAAAATTTAAGAAAAATACAAGTAAGTCAAAAGTTAATCTTCCCCCAAGATATAGTGTTCTCTCAAAACCTCTTTCTTATTTTCTGAAGGTACACTCTGTTCTGGAGCAGAAGCTAGGATACCAGCCCCAAGATAAAAAGGGGTTTCCCCTCTCCATTTAATCTTATGGAAGAGCTGCCAACTCTCGAAATTTCTCCTTTGATGAGAAGGTAAAGTAGAACAATGCTGTGAAACTAAGGAAATTCCTAAGGGACATTCTTCTAGGGTGTGTAAAGCCTGTGCTTGGAAGTTTGTGTGCCTGGAGGAGGTTGGAAAGTTAGGAACAGGAAGTGTGGTTGGACTGGAGTTGGTAGCCAGTTGCTTCTAAACTTTTCACAGAATAACAACTCTATCCAGTCTCATCTCCCGGGAGGTGCAGGTGCATTTATTACAGCAATAAGAGAACTTCATCCGCTTCAAATCCTCAAATTCTCCCGACCCTCCCAAACCCCCTCAAAAAAGAAAAAAATATTCGATTTCTTTCCCATTATGTGTTGGAGATAAGCTTCTACTTACAGACTGCTCTCAAATTTAGAAAACAAGTTGTTGTTTTTGTTTTTAAACAGAATTGCAGCTCAAAACCACATTAGATTGTGAAAGTATGTGGAAGGAGCAGAAACCCCTTTCTCCTACTGTTTAAGGGAAACCTTTTGTAAAATGCTACGGATTGGAGTTCGTACCCAATTTGAATCGTGTTCCCAGCCTCCTCATCTATAAAAGTGGGTAATTTTCCTGCCTGCTTGACATGGTTATGTATGTTTTAACCTAACATTTGAGGGCCAAGACGCCTACTCTCACTCAGTGCCCAGAAAGGTGCCAGGGACAGTGCCTGGGAAGGTGAGCTTGTTACGTAGAAAAGAAACGACTGGCTGGGACTTGCTGGGCCACCTGGCTGTCCTGGAAGCGCTCTGTCCATCCCTCCACCTTCTGGGTCCCCAACCACACCCGCCACCAGCACCCGCTCCACCGTGAGAAATCGGTCCATGTATCCTGTCTGTTCCTTTCAGGCTTCCAATCACAAACCAATCTCGGCGCGGCCCGGGGCGGAGACCACGAATCGGGGAGCCGCCGCCGGGACGGAGGCAGGCGCGGCGTCCCCGAGGGGGCACGGAGACCACAGCGCGCGTCAGCGGCTGGCGGGGCTTTGGAGGCCCGGCCAGAACCCACGGAGGCCCCACTCCCCGCTCCGGGGGCCGAGATGCGAGGCGCCCAGAGTTCGCTCAGCATTCCCGGGTGGGAAGCCAGACCCCGGCCCCCCAACATCAGAGAGAGCCCCGCCCCGCGGCCCCAGGTAGGCCGCCCGCACCGGCCAATCCTCCAGCGGCCGGGGCGTGGGAGGCGGTGCTTCCCCGACCGGAAGTGACGCGCCGTGCTTGGCTGGCCGCGGAGTCGGCCGCAGCTTTCCGCGGAGGCTGGGGCAGCTGAGCGGAAAATGGCTCGGAGAGTGGCGGCGGCGGCAGCGGCGGCGGCTCGGGTCGTGGTGGAAACGGAGGCTCTGGCAGCGTGAGGTGAGGAGCGGTGCGTACGGCGGCGGCTGGTCCCTGGAGCCCAGCTCCGCCAGGGCGGCGAGGGCGGCCCCGGGGGTTCCGGGCCGGACGGGTCTCCCCAGTCCCGCGGCTGCCAGCCCCGCGGGTGCCCGCCGCTGACCCTCCATCCCGTCCCCCTGACGCCGCCCAGCCCGACCCACCTCCCCCGGGTCTGGCTTCCACCCAGGCCTTTGCCCACTGCCCCGCCGAAGGGGCGAGGGGCCTGCGTCCCTACCAGGCCCTCTTATCGGAAGCTGGGGCGGGGGGCTGGGCGTTAGTTTGGTCCCCAAGGGGCAGGAAAGGCCACCCCCTTGTCCCCGGGGACCGGGCTGGAGTCTCCCTGGCCGGCGATTTTCTCCCCCAAATGTTAAGTTGTGGATCTGGCGGCTGTGCATTACACTTCCCGCTTGTGTTCTCTCCCCTCACCCCCTTTCCACCTTGCTGCCCCTCCCACCTCGGGGCTTTGGGGGCTAAAGATTCTTTTTTTTTTCCCCTCCCACTTCCCCTAAGGCTGCTGCTTTGCCGCGAAACCACTTGCTTGGCGGTGGCGGGGGGGGGGGGGGACTGTTTATTTCAGTGTGTATTTAGCGCATCATCTTTCTGGAAGGCGGTCAGATTAACTTCCTGAGTGACGGAGGAACAATAAATAATTGAAAAAAGCAGCGCATACCTGCTTTCCTCACTAAGTGGTTTTGGCTTTTAAGGACGAGAGTCTCTAGCTGTGCGCTTCTTTTCGGGAGTGGAGAGCAGGGTTTGAGAAGGGAAATGAGGAAGGAAATCAGCTAAGCGGGGAGGGAAGTCTGGGGCTAAAGACCGTGGAGGAATCTGGAGTAGTTCTTTCCCTGCAGTAGTCTCCCGATAGAAGGTGAGGCTGTAATTACGTTTTTATTGGTGACAGTGGGTGTTGAGTGTAAGGAAAGAGGCCTTCCTCTTTGAACAAGATTACCTATTAAAGAGAGAGCCCGAAATCTTTCCAGGTGGTGGCAGGCAATTGGGAAGTTGTTTTTTTGTTTGTTTGTTTTTTAAAAAGCAAATTGGGAGCATCAGCATCAGAGCCATAGGTGAGAAGAGATTCAGAGGAAAGGAAGCTATGGGAAGAGTGGCGGAGACAGTTTAAAGGAGGACGATGGCACGTGAGGAGGTCCGGGAACACCGATTCCGGGAGAGGCTGCACCTTTGCCTCTCTGGCTCGTGGCCACGTCTTCCTTCCGAGGAGACTTCGCAGCCCTGCGGTAGTTGGCGTTGGTGCTCCTGGTGGCAAAATTAGACCGAAGTGCCTTAGTTGAGGTCATGGAGTCCTGAAAAGCATTATGACTGAATGAAAATATAAATTTTATTATTTAACTCAAATTTAATTCAGAGTGGTTTTTGTGTTGGTACAAAGCACACACAGAGCTTCCCACGAGTTATTTTGCCTAAATTAACAGGTTCTAAAGCAATTTTTTTTTCTGATGAAAATCTCTGTTGCTATTTGTTGGTATGTTGCCTGCCATTTGTCTTGGCAAACAATATATTTTAATGTTTTCAACCATAAGTTTCACAGGTTTTTTTTTTTTCTGTTTTATAGAATATGGAAGTTGGCACACTTGCATTTAGGAATTTTAGAAACTCTTGTGTAATTAGCTGTATATTAACATGATTATTTCTCCCTTCAGACATGAATGGTTCCAAAATTTTAAATTAATTGAAGATGACAGTATCAGTTCCCATGTCTAGGAATCTTTCTTTCATCTTGCACAATATTCTTACTTAGTACGCTCATTCAGTAAGTGAACTTACACCTAATGAGGGTGTTGGATTTCCCAAGAGCTCAGACTTCTTATCAGAGCATCAGACCAAACTTTTTAGAGCAGTAGTACAAAGCATTTTTTTTAATGCTTTATAACTTGTATTGTTTTGGTAACATAAATTAATCATTTTATTACATATTTGCCATATTCTAAAAAGAATTTAAGGCAGGTAAATGATAAAGGCGAATGTGTTAGTGCTGTGCATTCATATAGCACATGTTTTGATTTTTTAGTTTTACCACAGTCGTGCTAAAACTTTACCCTGTGAAAGATCTTATTGTCTTCAGGGGCCCTTTACGGGTGCCTGGCACTCCAGTGGTTCCAGGGATAGAAAAATGAGACAGTGCTTGTTCTCAAGCTCTCTAGTTTATCTGGGGGAGAGAAACACGCAAATGGTAACACTGGGTTTTAAGGACAGTAGTAGATCCAAGTAGTACTAAAAAGAATGTGATCCTCTGACTGGGAGGTGGAGAGGAAATGTGTACGTTCTTTGTAAGTGTACATTTTACACTTACAATACATTTCACTTCGGACTACCCACATTTCAAACACTCAATAGTTGCATATGGTTAGTAGCTACCATATTGGACAGTGCATATCTAAAGTATAAAAATTCTGCTTTTCTATCTTAGGTTCCTGCTTGAAAAGGAAAATGTGAAAGTCATTTCTAATAATTTTGATAGTGTTCATCCATATGTTTTTTTATTGGCATTATGGTCATATTTGGAAATGATATTGCTGTAGGGTATCTTTCAGGTTGTTCATATGGAACTAGAAGAAACTGTTTACCTTGTCTCTCTGTGGTGGAGTCACATTTTTGATATCTTTATTTTGTGCCTTTATATTTTGTATCTGTTCTTTACAACATGTGATGGATTCAAAACACAATAGGAGAGTACACATGGACATTTTAGGCAGTTAAGGAGATTTATGTAATTTAAAACGACCTTTTAGCCCAGCTAGGGTGGCGCAGTGGTTGAGCTTCAACCCATGAACCAGGAGGTCACTTGGGTTTGATTCCCCATCAAGGCATATGCCTAGATTGCACTCTCCACCCCCAGTAGGGGGCTTAGAGGAGGCAGCTAATAGATGTTTCTCTCTCATGGATGTTTCTCTCTCTATCCCTCTCCCTTTATCTCTCTCTAAAATCAATTAAAAAACACCCACATATTCAAAAAACACATACCTTCCATATATCTTAAAATTTTAAATTCAGCTATTTAGTTATTAAACATTCTTGATTTTTATTGATTTGAAGGCTTAGCAGCAAGTATTTATCTTTTAACTTTGAGAATGCATTTTGTAAGATACTATATAATTAGCATCCTTACTCTTAAGTGTATGTCTTTGTTATTATTATATTACAACAGTTCAATTATTTATGTGAATAATGTACAATATTGATACACTTAATTTGCTAATCATTGAGTTTGGTTTAAAAAAACACACACAAAACACCAGGCCTTATGTTAAACAAGTACCTATATAAAGTAAATACTATCCTTGTATTTGTATTGATTGCTGATTATAGCTTAGCTGATGCATTTTACCTTCACAGACTTTATTTTCTGTGAGTAAACAAGGCAAGTCTCTTTTTACAATTATTTTTTATTTTTATTGATTTCAGAGAGGAAAGGAGAAGGAGAGGGAGATAGAAACATCAATGATGAGAGAGAATCATTGAATGACTGTCTCCTGCACACCCCCTATTGGGGATCGAGCCTGCAACCTGGGCATGTGCCCTGAATAGGAATGGAACCATGACCTCCTGGTTCATAGGTTAATGCTCAACTACTAAGCTACACCAGGTGGGCTTTTTTCTTTTATTTTTTTTAATATATTTTTTAATTGATTTCAGAGAGGAAGGGAGAGAGATAGAAACATTGATGAAAAGAGAGAGAATCATTGATTGGCTGCCTCCTACACGCCCCTCACTGAGGGGGAGTGAGCCTGCAATCCGGGCATGTGCCCTTGGCGGAATCGAACCTGAGATCTTTTAGTCTGCAAGCTGATGTTCTATCCACTAAACCAAACCCGTGAGAGCCCAGCTGGGCTTTTTTTTCCCATTTTCTTAAAGAGGAAAATGAGGCCCAGTAAAGTTGTGACTGTTTAGCATAATACATTAGAGCAGAGGTTCTCAATCTGTGGGTCACGATCCCTTTGGGGGTCGAACAACCCTTTCACAGGGGTCGCCTAAGACATTCTGCATAACAGTAGCAAAATTACAGTTATGAATTAACAATGAAAATAATTTTATGGTTGGGGTCACCACAACATGAGGAACTATATGAAAGGGTCGTGGCATTAGGAAGGTTGAGAACCACTGCATTAGAGGGACTGCTTGAACATTGTCTTACAATGCTAAGCCTAGTATTTTTTCAGTGCATCTCTTCATATACTGTAGTACTTCATTGTTTAGACACATAGTACTTACCAGATTTTAGAATATGTGTAAAATAATGGATACTTCCTACCTTTTGGGAGTTTATATTCCACTTAGGAAAGACTAGCTACAAGTAGTTATAAAAACTTGTTAATGGGAAACAAAAGCTGTAAAGGGATAGTATAGGTACTTTTAAAAAAAGATGAGAGTTAACGAGGCAAGATTTCTTTTTAATCGGGAATTTAGATTTTTTAAAAATATATATTTTTATTGATTTCAGAGAGGAAGAGAGAGAGTTAAAACATCAATGATGAGAGACAATCATTGATTAGCTGCCGTGAGCCTAACCCAGGCATGTGCCCTGACCAGGAATGGAACTGTGACCTCCTGATTTTTAGGTTGAGGCTCAACCACTGAGCCATGCTGGCTCTGGCAAGAATTTAGATCCTAAAGGGTTGGTGTGGAAGAGGTGATGAGGTGTCAAGGACAGAGTTATTTCAATGCACAGAGAACAACTAACTTGAGGGGAAATTTAGATAAAGGAAGGATTTGCAAGCTTTATTTGAAAAGATAAGGGCAGGACATAAGTGAGGTAAGAGATGAGAATAAATAGACAGCTGCTATAAAGAATTTAGATGCCAATGGCACAATTTTATATTATCTGAATGATTAGGGAAATCTTAAAACAGGCTTTGAATTCGTGGCTTGAATAGTATGGAAGACACAGATAAGGGGACTAAAGGAGAGGTCAGTGACTATAAACGAGAAGCAGGGTAATGCTTGTTCCTATTGTGAAATGAGTAGGGATTTGATAAGGAATTTAATTATGAGAAGAGAAAGGAATAGTAAAGAAAATTGGTTTATATTTTGCAGTATTGAAACAGGCTCTTTAAAAAACATGTTTTCCTATAAAAACAGAAATTGGTAGTTTGCCTTCAGAAAATAACAAGAAGCAGGAAGAGATTAAGTATTGTTACAGTTCTGCTGTGGATTGAGAGGAAAAAGCAGACAAAAATCCTCTTTCAAGATAAAAGGGTCCAGAGAGAGGAAACAATAGAGAGCAATCAATGCAGGTACTTACCTTCTGGTGAGGTGCAGGGGTAGGGTGTGGGGAGACATGGATGTTGATGGTCGAGATAGACTTAGGAAAATACCTGTCTAATTAGGGGATGGGAAAACACTTTTTAAAATACTCTATTTGCAGTTTTGGTAATTATGTGAAGCCTGTATTTTTCCTTCAAGATAAGCACTAAAGGAGACCTAATTAAACCTATCAACAAAACCATATTGCTATGAGTTGCCATAGCCAAATTGACTTATTAAGTTATTTTATATGTATTTCTAATGTAATTTATAACTGTTCTGACTCCTCTTTTTAGTTTAGTGTGTGTATTTTTTTTAGATCACAGTGCTGAGTCGGAAAAAAGTGCTCTTTGGCTCCAGGTTTCATAGCCTGGTTTTATTTGACTAAAACTCACGATGACACTTATCAGACTGGAATTCTGCCTGTATTGCAGAGTACAGAGGGAGGTGTGATATTTGAGCTTTGGTCATCTATTGCATATTCATCAGTGCATGACATGATAACTTAACTGTTTATGTTCTTTAAAAAATGCTATTTATTGAGATATAATTTACTTAAAATTCATCTGTCCTAGGTGTACAGCTCTATGAATTGTGAGAAATAGCAACATTGTATAACTACTACCACCACAATTAAGATATGGAATATTTCCATTACTCCAAGAAGTGTCCTTATGACCCTTTGTAATCAGTCCCCTCCTCTCACCCTCCAGTCTCTGGCAACAACTGATTTTTGTTCTTGTTATCCCTATAATTTTGCTTTTCCAGAATGTCATGTAAATTGGCATCATACAGTATACATACAGTCTTTTGAGTCTGGCTTCTTTCACTTAGAATTAATAATTTTGAGATTCAATAGCTATCCTAAAATTTTAAATAAATTTTTAGAACAGTTTTAGATAACAGGAAAATTAAAATAGTACAGCAATCTGGTTTTCCTACTTTTTTATGTTTGTAAACTATTGCTAATTGTCAAAGATAAGATCCTAGAATTAAGTTTTTTGAAGATGGAAAATTGAGTGAAGGTCTCTGTCAAGATGACTTTTATAAATTCTGTAACATAAAATTTGTTATTTTAACCATTTTTTATAAAGGTATTGATTTGAGAGAGAGAGGAAGGGAGACAGAGAAATGTCAGTTTTTGTTGTTCCAGTTTTTTATGCATTCACTGGTTGATTCTTGTATATTGTATACCCTAACCAGGGATCAAACCCACAACCTTGGCATGTTGGGACAACGCTCTAACCAACAGACATACCTGGTCTGGGTTTATCCATTGTTAAGTGTACTATTCAGTGACATTAATCATATTTAAAAGTTGTGCAACTTTTACCATTGTATTTTCAAAAAATTTTCACCACACACAGAAACTCTGTAACCGTTTAGCTGTAACTACCCATTCCCCCTTTTCCCAGCTTTTAGTAACTGCTAATCTACCTTCTGTCTATGAATTTATCATTATAGATATTTCATATAGGTAGAATCATAAAATAATTGTCCTTTTGTGTCTGACTTGCTTAACTTGATATAATGTTTTTGTACATTGTACCTCACTTGACTTTTCTTTAATTGACTTGCAAAGAGAGAGAGAAAAAAATTCATGTGAGAGAGAAACATTGATCAGTTTACCTCTTATATGTGCCCAAACTGGGGATCAAGCCTATAATCTAGGTATGAGCCCTGACCAGGAATTGAACCTTTTGGTGTACGGGTGATGCTCCAACCAACTGAGCCACCTGGCCAGGGCAGAACTTTATTTCTTTAAATGGTCAAATAAATATTCCATTGTATGAAATATACCACATTTTGTATATTCTTTTCTTGATGGATACTTGGGTTGTAGTCACCTTTTAGCTATTGTGAATAATGCTGTTTATTCAGCATTATTCTAATGTAATTTATAACTGTTCTACCCCCTCCCTTTATCTTATTACCTCCTGCCACATTGTCCTCATCCATAGGTGTATGATTATTGTCCAGTCTCTCCCTGCACCCCCCTCACTCCTTTCTGATTCTATTATATTCACCAGTTTATTCTGTTCATCAGATTTTCAATTTACTTGATTTTTATTTATTTATTTATTTTTTTTGAGTTTGTATTTTTTTTTAAATCTCTATTATTCAGATTATTACATTTGTTTCTCTTTTTTCCCCTCCATAGCTCCCCTTCACCCGGCTCCCACCCCTCCCTCTACCCTTACCTCCCTCCTGTTGACCTCATCCATAAGTGTATGATTTTTGTCCAATTTCTCCCTGTATACCCCTCACCACTTTCCCCCTGAGAATTATCAGTCCATTCCTTTTCTGTGCTCCTGATTCTATTATATTCACCAGTTTATTCTGTTGATCAAATTTTTAATTCATTTGATTTTTAGATTCACTTATTGATAGATATGTATTTGTTATTCATAATTTTTTATCTTTTACCTTTTTCTTCTTCCTCTTTTTCTAAAAGAGTACCTTTCAGCAATTCATACAATACTGGTTTGGAGTTGATGAACTCCTTTAGCTTTTTCTTCTCTGTGAAGCTCCTTATCTGCCCTTCAATTCTGAATGATAGCTTTGCTGGATAGATTATTCTTGGTTGTAGGTTCTTGCTATTCATCACGTTGAATATTTCTTGCCACTCCCGTCTGGCCTGCATCGTTTCTGTTGAGAAATCAGCTGACAGTTGTATGGGTGCTCCCTTGTAGGTAATGAACTGTTTTTCTCTTGCTGCTTTTAATATTCTCTCCTTTGTCTTTTGCTCTTGGTATTTTAATTATGATGTGTCTTGGTGTGGTCCTCTTTGGATTCCTTTTATATGGGGTTCTGTGTGCTTCCTGGACTTGTAAGTCTATTTCTTTCACCAGGTAGGGGAAGTTTTCAGTCATTATTTCTTTAAGTAGGTTTTCAATATCTTGTTCTCTCTCTTCTTCTGGCACCCCCACAATTCTGATGTTGCTAAGCTTGAAGCTGTCCTAGAGGCTCCTTACATTATCTTCACATTTTTGGATTCTTTTCTCTTGTTGCTTTTCCAGTTGAGTGTTTTCTGATTCTTTATATTTCAGCTTTTTGACTTGATTCTTGTATTCCTCTAGTCTGCTGTTAGGTCTCTGTATAATATTTTTTATTTCAGTCTTTGTATGTTTAATTTCTAGTTGGTCCTTTTCCATCTCTAGTTGGTTCTTTTTCATCTCCTCTTGGGTCTTGCTAACTTTATCCAACTTTTCTAGGATATTGTTGAAAAACCTTATAAGCGTGGTTTTGAACTCTATAGCCAGTCGTTTGTTTTCCTCCATTTCTTTTGATTGTGATCTCTTCCTTTGTCTCGGCATTTTTACTATGCTGGGAGAACTTCTGTGTTGGATTCAGCCTTATGATACCAGACTTGCAAAACTGCAAAAGCCTCTCTGTTGAGCTTGGGATGGGTGGAGTCTCAGGGCTTAATGGACCACCTTGCCTTCCAGTCGGCCCCGCCCTCCACGGCTCCTGAGTCTCACGTGACTGGGTAATCACTGGAGCAGTTCCGGTGTGCACGCAAGCCCTCGCAGTACCTCTAGACTGCTGCTTTTCCGGCTCCCCTGTGCTCTGGGACCATATGAATCTGGGTCTCCAGGGTTTTGCCCGAAACTGGGGTTTAGTGGAGTTAGAAGTGGCGCAGTTGAAAGCCAGCGGCACAATCAGCAGTCCGTCTTCTGCGTGCAGTGCTGTGCGTGCCGCCCGACTTCTGCCCTTTTGCGACTCCCCTAAATTTCCGTGCACTTCTTCCTTTTCACAGTCCAAGCTCCCCCCATATGAGTTTCGGCTGGACCTGGGGTTTAATGTCATAGGATGAGGTGTTCTATGCCGTTGGAGTCTCCGTCTGCTTCCTGCCATAGAAAGCCAGCCAGGTACTCTGGCACCTGCTCTCTCCACGTGTGCGTCTCTGTACCTCAACTTTTTGCAGCTCCTCTGGGTCTCTCTGAGCCCCTCTCTTTCCTTCTAGTTGTAGAATTTCCACTCAGCCAGCTTCCCTGTGTTTCTGGATGATGTCCGTTCCGTCTTTTAGTTGTAATTTTGAAATTGTTGTGCGAGGCAGCAGTTTAGGTGTTTACCTATGCCGCCATCTTGGATTCTCTTCACTTGATTTTTAGATTCACTTGTTGATAGATATGTATTTGTTGTTCATAATTTTTACCATTACCATTTTCTTCTTCTTTTCTCTTCTTAAAGAATGCCTTTCAGCATTTCATATAATACTGGTTTGGTGTTGATGAACTCCTTTAGCTTTTTCTTATCTGTGAAGCTCTTTAACTGCCCTTCACTTCTGAATGATAGCTTTGCTGGGTAGAGTAATCTTGGTTTTAGGTTCTTGCTATTCATCACTTGGAATATTTCTTGCCACTCCCGTCTGGCCTGCATAGTTTCTGTTGAGAAATCAGCTGACAGTTGTATGGGTGCTCCCTTGTAGATAATTAACTGTTTTTCTCTTGCTGCTTTTAATATTCTCTCTTTGTCTATTGCTCTTGATATTTTAATTATAATGTGTCTTGGTGTGGTTCTCTTTGGATTCCTTTTGTTTGGGATTCTGTGTGCTTCCTGGATTTGTAAGTGTATTTCTTTCACCCGCTAGGGGAAATTTTCAGTCATTATTTCTTCAAATAGTTTTTCAGTATCTTGCTCTCTCTCTTCTTCTGGCATCCCCATAATTCTGATGTTGGTATGATTGAAGTTTTCCCAAAGGCTCCTTACACTATCTTCATATTTTTGGGTTCTTTTTTCTTTTTGCTTTTTCAGTGGAGTGTTTTTTGCTTCTTTGTCTTTCAAATCTTTTACTTGATTCTTGCGTTCCTTTAGTCTGTTAGGTTTCTGTATAATATTTTTTATTTCAGTAAGTGTATGTTTAATTTCTAGTTGGTCCTTTTCCATCTCTAGTTGGTTCTTTTTCATCTCCTTGGGTCTCCCTAAATTTATCCATATTTTTCTAGGAAATTCTTAAAAAACCTTATAAGCGTGGTTTTGACCTCTATAATCAGTCGTTTGTTTTCCTCCATTTCTTTTATTTGTCATCTGTTCTTTTTTCTCCGCATATTTTGCTGCTTCCCTAAGTTGGTAGAGTAGCTTTGTGTGCTAGGTCTCCTATGTGGCCCAGTAACTCTGCCTCCCCAGTTACCTGAGATGGACACTCTTGGTGAACCCTTTGTGTACTGTGTGTACAGTCTTGTTATAGTTAATTCTTGATCGTTGTTGATATCCCTGGGGGGAATTGACCTCCAAGCCAGTTGGTTGTGAGAATCACCTGTGTCTACAACCGGAGAACTTCTGTGCTGGACTCAGTTTTAAGACTTGCAAGATTTCAAAACAGTCTCTGTGCTGGGCTAGGATGTGGTGGAGCCTCAGGGCTGAGCAGGCAGCCTTGGCCTCCTGTCAGGCCTGTCCTACATGGCAACCCCTGGGTCTCAGTGCCTCTGGGTAATCTCTGCAGCTCTCTCTGCATACATTTGCTCTTGCCTCCAGACCTTTGCGCTGGAGCCTCCAGATCTCTGCCTTTCCGGTTCCCCTGAGTTTCCGTGTGCTCTAGGGACCCATATGAGTCTCGGTCCTCAGGGTCTCATCCGAAACTGGGGTTCAGTGTAGTTGGACCTGGATTTCATTGCTGTTGGTAAGTTTGTTTTCCTCTTGCAAGAGAAAACCAGCAACACAATCAGCAGTCAGAGCTCTGTGTGGGCACTTTTGTGTGCACTTTCGCACGCCCCCAGACCTCTGTCTTTCATGGCTCCCCTAAGTTTCCCTGCACTCCTGCTTTTTCACAACAGTCCAGACTCCCCTGTATGAACTGGGGTTCAGTGCAGTTAGAAGTGGGGTTCAGTGCAGTCAGGATTTTCCATCTCCCTTCCGCTAGAGGAAACCAGCCAGACCCTCCTCCGCCCGTCCTCTCCACGAGCGTGTCTCCATACCTCAGCTTTTTACAGCTCCTCTGAGTCTTCGTGATTCCCTCTCTTTACTTCTAGTTGTGGAATTTTCACTCAGCCAGCTTTCCTGTGGTTCTGGATGGTGTCTGTTCTGTCTTTTAGTTGTAGTTTTGAAATTGTTGTGCAAGGCAAGAAGTTTAGGTGTTCACCTATGCTGTCATCTTGGTTTCTCCCTTAAGCTGTGGATTTTAATGATAGAACCAATAATTGGATTGATGTTATAATTATTACTTCTGTTAATCCTTACCTGAGGATATTTTTTCCATTGACTTTTTAGAGAAAGTAGAAGGGAGGGAAGCAGTGTGTGTGTGTGTGTGTGTGTGTGCGTGCGCACGCACGCGCGTGCAGAGAAAGAAAGAAACAATGATTTTTTTGCATCCTGCACACACACTAACCAGGCTTGACCAGAGTCTGGGATCGAACCTACTACTCTTCAGTGTTTGGGCCAACACTCTATCCATTGAGAAACACCAGCTAGGGCTTGACAGATGTATTTTTAAATTCTGTTATGTACTAGGCACTATATATATGTGTGTGTGTATATATATGTATATGTGTGTATATATATATATATAATTTTATTTAACCACACAACACTATGACATGTGATCTGTGTTTACAGGTGTGAAAACTAAGACAAAGGCAGATAAAGTAGCTAGCATAAGATTACACAGAGGGAGGTGTGATATTTGAGCTTGGGTCCATCATTTTCTCTTATCACTGTTCTATGAAACTAGCAATTTCATGCAATTGGTGTCATGTGAAATCAAGATTTTGTTAACCATAGAAATTAATGGAGTTTGGGGGCAAAATTCCAGAAGTGTTCATATCAGTTTTTCATTGTTATTATTATTCCCTATTTGGGGGTTCTCAGTTGCTATTCAGTTTTATTTTTTCCTATCTTAATTCAAGTTGGAATGGAAGCACACACCATAAGACCTAGCACAAAAGATTTCTGTTACTTGTCATATTGGAATTGGGTGATGTTAGATTGTATTTAATTATTCATGTTAAATGAATGAACAATAAAGTAGTCCAAAGTTCAGCAATTATCTCCACAAAGCAGTACTACTTGGGTTGCTGAGTTAAAATGAAAACTACTTTGTCAGTAAAATGTCTTTCAACAGGAACTTCTTGCTGTGACTGTATCTCTTCTTTCCTTGTCCCACTCCCCAACATATACAGTTGTACACATGTGTAGATATAGAAAGGTATTCTGGATGAATGCCCTGGTTATGAATCCTTTATGTGTAGAATGTTGCTTCTAAGGGTTGAAGGTAGTAAGTATAATGACTGTCAGTGCTAATTAGACAACAGTGTAGCTGTTGCTTTTCGTCAAAATGGGAGAATCAAGCCCTTTATCAATTTTTGTAGTACTTGAGCAAAGCATAATTTTATGTGTGCTGTTGAGGTTAAAGAATGCAGGAACCATGCTAGGCTCATCCATTTTTAACTTGTGAAGAACCTGGGAAGCCTCTTCTTATGTCCAGCTTATGGTTCCAATTTCATTTTTTCCCTAATAGAGAAAATCCTGCTATTGCATATTTATCAGTTTCATTTTAAAATAGTAAAGCTTGCCGAAACTGGTTTGGCTCAGTGGATAGAGCGTCTGTCTGCGGACTGAAGGGTCCCAGGTTCTATTCTGGTCGGGGGCATGTACCTTGGTTTCGGGCACATCCCCAGTGGGGGGCGTGCAGGAAGCGGCTGATCGATGTTTCTCTCTCATCGATGTTTCTAACTCTCTATCCCTCTTCCTTCCTCTCTGTAAAAAAAAAAAAAAAAATCAATAAAAAAAGTAAAAAACAAAAAAAAAAGAGTAAAGCTTGCCAGTGATGAAATATTTGAAAGTCTATTAAAGTTTAGATAATGAAAGGTAAGTATACTTTCCACCATTGGCTTTTCCCCACTGCCAGTCATCCATTGTTTTCTTACCTTTATTACTTCAGGTAAAGGTAAGGTATCTCTTCCTTTGCAAGTGCTTTCTATCTGTGCTTCTGATTCTGTTATTTACCAAACCCAGGATCTGAACTAGTATTTATCTCCTAGCTCTTGTGCCTTTCAGTCTTTGTTCCTTGAATCCTTCTCTTCAACCTACCATATGTTGAAGACCTTTCCCACTTTATTTGTTTAAAAATATTTTTATTGATTTCAGAGCAGAAGGGAGAGGGAGAGAGATGTAGAAACATCAGTGATGAGAGTGTCATCGATAGGCTGCCTCCTGCACACCCCACACTAGGGATCAAGCCTGCAACCTGGGCATGTGCCCTGACTGGGAATTGAATCGTGACTTCCTGGTTCATAGGTCAACACTCAACCACTGGGCCACATGGGCCGGGCATTTCCCACTTTAAACAGTTATTCCTGACACCTCTTCCAATCTACCTATCTCCTAGTTCTCTTAAAGATAATATGACCTTGTTATTTGTAATTTCTTACTATTTTTCATTTTTGCACACTTGTATAAACTACCCTTTTTGAAAATCACTAATATTTTCTGTGTGGGAGGGTAAATGAGTAGTGACTGGTAATAAACTTCTTTGGGGATAATAGAAATGTTTTGAAATTTGGTAGTGGTGATAACACAACTATGAATATACTAAAAACAACTGAATTGCATATTTTAACTGGGTGAATTTTATAAGTGCATTGTATCCCAGTAAAACTAAATAATCACAAATGTCCGCTTAGATCTAAATATTTTTCAGTCATCTTATGTCACCTCCCTGTAGTTTCTGACAGTACTGATTGCTTTCTTCTTAGGACACTCTGTTCCCTCATTTCTCTGATACTAGTCTTCATACCTATCAGTGATTGTTCTCTGACCTTTAGTTTCCTCATGATTTCTTCCTTATCTCTTTCTCTCCCTTCTTTCTACACATTCTCCCCAGGCAGTCTCAACTACTTTCCTGTCTTCATAGCCAAATTGCTTTGTTGAACCCAAGGCCTAGTATTTCTTGTCAAGCAGCAGACTTGAACTGTATATCCCACAAGCACTTCAAAATAATGTTTTGGTCTGACTAAAAAGGACCATGTGTCTCTGAAAACCAATTCTGAGAATATTCACAAATTATTTTCTTCTCTCAGAGAAAAAAAGTAATGGTTTATTATTTGATATAGGTAAGATGACTTCCAAATACTTTAAATGAAAACGAGTTCAACAAGAGTAGATTAAAAATATTGTAGGTTAAAATACTCATTTTAAGTATGATATTTTTGTGTGCTTTTAAGTATCTTACAGATTACCAAAGATACTCTAGAGTGAATAGTTGCTTCCTAATCTGGTCCCTATTAGAGTTAATTTCATTTATTGATTTAACAAACATTTGAATGAAAGCTTGCTTGTTGCTTGAAATATAGGCGTGAACCCAACAGATAAATCTCAGCTTCATGAAAGTTACAGTCTAGAGGGGAAAGCTAGACAATAAAATAAATAAGTAAATTATATAGTATACTGGATGATATTAAATTCTAAAGAGAATGTAAGTAAAGAGCATGGGTAGCGAAGTTAGAGAAAGTTAATAGTTTTAACTAGGTCAGTAGTCGGCAAACTCATTAGTCAACAGAGCCAAATATCAACAGTACAACGATTGAAATTTCTTTTGAGAGCCAATTTTTTTTTTAATTTTAACTATATAGGTAGGTACATTGTTATTAACTTAATTAGGGTACTCCTAATTTTGTGGAAGAGCCACACTCAAGGGGCCAAAGAGCAGTATGTGGCTCGCGACCTGCAGTTTGCCAACCACTGAACTAGGTTATTAGTGAGGACTTGACTCAGAAGTCACCTTTTCAACAAAAACTGGAAGAGAGTGACCCATTCAGCTACCCAGGGGGAGATCAGTCAGAGGGAACAGAAGAGTAAAAGCTCTGAGATGCATAGTTAGGAACAAGGATGCTGATGGGACAGTAGCAGAGAGGAGAGTTAACAGGAGAGAAGTAATAGGTGGGCCAGATATTAGAGTGTCTGATGGACTATTGTCAAGATTTTACCATTTCTCTGAGCAAAGATAGGAGTGGTTAAAAGTCATGAGCAAAGGGCAATGTAAAAAGATCTAGGTGTTTCAGAATTACTCTGGTTACTTTGTTGAGAATAGTCTACAGGTGGGAGATAGAAGGATGGCAGAGACGGACTATGAGGCTATTTCAATAGTCCAGGCAACAGATCATGGTTGGTTTAAGAAGGTAACTGGAATATAATGAAGGAATGCTCAGATTTAAAAGTATTTCAAGGTAGAACCTATATTTTTTTAAATGATAGACACTTTTAAAAAATATATGTCCTTATTGATTTCAAAGAGGAAGGGAGAGGGGAAGAGAGATAGAAACATCAGTGATGAGAGAGAATCATTGATTGGCTGCCTCCTGCATGTCCCCCACTGGGGATCAAGCCTGCAACCTATGCTTGTGCCCTTGACCAGACTTGAACCTGGGACCCTGCAGTCTGCAGGCTGACACTCTGTCTACTGAGCCAAACTAGCTAGGGCGAGTTTATATTTTTTAAAACAAACACAAGAGAATTTTTTTTTAATTTACTTTTTAGTAAGTTTAAATCCTTGAAGGGTACAGCATTACACAGATTCTGTGTCCATTGGCCTGAGCAGGAAGGTTCTTCAGAATTTAGCATGAGCCATGCCACTGTTTCCATGAGCATGAGTTATCTTCCCTAGATTACTCTGGTAATGTCTTTGGTTTGTCATGAGGAGTCACCGTGTTCTTTGCTTTGTACACATAAACACATCTCTTGCCTAGATAGAATTCAGTTTCATCTCAAGCATAAAATACTTTGTTTTAAGAAGAGTTGTGTGTTCCCATTGTTTCCAGAGCCCATACTTACAGCCAGCAAAAATGGCTTTGGACCACAGTCTTCCAGACATATTCGTTGTTGTAGGAGTGCTGTTCCCAGCAAGCCTCCCCAGGCTCCAAGATGGCAGGGGAAACGGAGCTCTAAGATTTTATGAACATATCCATGACTGTCTGATAGAACCACTACCAAAAATTTCTGCCTTCCTGACAAGCTATAATTGAATTTGTATTTTCTAATTTAATTCAAATAAGAAGTAAGTAAGATAGACTTACTGGATATACATAGGATGGTGATAGTGTACAGTCATCTCTCACTGATAGAAATAGCTTATTATTCATTTTAAAATGTTTTACTTGCATTTAAAAATGTAATTAATATTTTTACATAAACTGATAATATGTGCAATGTCCATTAAGTAATTCATACATTGTGAAAATTTGAGAAACTGTATTTTATAGTTTGTTTTCTTTTGCAGTCTTATCCTTTTCTCCATCTCTTAATGAGTAAGGGTGGTGTCCTTAATTTAGCCTATAGATTGGCAAATGAAAAGGGACAGAACAGCTTTTAATTGTTTTTTTATATGGTATCACTAAAAGGTTGAACTTCTGTTCACATAATTTGCCACATGTAGGTAAAAATACCCATGTACTATTTATAATATAGGTATTCTTTGTTATTTTTCACATTTCATAATATAGATATGAAAATGTGGTATTTAAAATATGTTGGAGTGGTTTTATTGTGAAACTAGAAGCCTGGTGCACGAAATTTGTGCACGTGGAGGCAGGGGTTCCCCTCAGCCAGACTGCGCCCTCTTGCAGTCCAGGAGTCTTTGGGGGATGTCCAACTGATGGCATATAGTATACACCCAATAAATATTTATTGAACAAATTAATAAATTCAGTGGTGCTTGTTTGCCCTATTAGGGTAGCCTTCTTTCATTGTAAGGTTACATAGGCATTCTGTTTTGATTTTATTGCCTTTTATTACATTTAAATATTTAATCTTTTTGTAATTTATCCTATCCAATGCCAGTGGCATTGTTAACATATTTCTCTATAAAATGTTAAAATTTTTCTAATTGTAGAAAAGATTAATTGGAAACTACATACTTTAAAAAAATTTCAAAGATAACATAGGCTTTATTTTTTTTTTAATTTTTAAAATATATTTTATTGATTTTTTTACAGAGAGAAAGGAAGAGGGATAGAGAGTTAGAAACATCAATGAGAGAGAGACACTGATCAGCTGCCTCCTGCAAACCTCCTACTGGGGATGTGCCCATAATCAAGGTACATGCCCTTGACTGGAATCGAACCTGGGATCTTTCAGTCCGCAGGCCAATACTCTATCCACTGAGCCAAACCAGTTAGGGCAAGACAAACTTTAGTTAAAAGGCTATGTGGCCGAAACCGGTTTAGAGCGTCAGCTTGCAGACTGAAAGCTCCCGGGTTCGATTCCGGTCAAGGGCATGTATCTGGGTTGCTGGCACATCCCCAGTGGGGGGTGTGCAGGAGGCAGCTGATCGATATCTCTCTCTAATCGATGTTTCTAACTCTCTATCCCTCTCCCTTCCTCTCTGTAAAAAATCAATAAAATATTTTTTTAAAAAGGCTATATGACATTTGTGGGACTTAAAAATATAAAATTTCCTTCTGAAAAATAACTATTAGATATTTGAAATACTTTATTAACCTGAGGGAAGGGGTGACTTCTGGGAAGATAAATTTTTCTTACCATAAAGAAAGTAATGAAACTTATTTATCACGCTTTTAGTTCCTTTCTTCATAAATCTAATCTTGTGTTGTCCACTAGCCACCTTTGATTGTTGAATACTTGAAATGTGGCTAGTCTAAGTTGAAATGTGGTAAGTGTAAATATATACCAGATTTTGAAAACTTAAGTATAAAAAAAAAAAAGAATGTAGCCTGGCTGGTTTGGCTCAGTGATTGAATGTTGACCTATGAACCAGGAGGTCACAGTTCAATTCCAGTCAAGGCACATGCGCAGGTTGTGGGCTTAATTCCTAGTAGGGGGTGTGCAGGAGGCAGCTTATCAGTGATTCTCTCTTATCATTGATGTTTCTCTCTCTTTCTCTTCCCTCTCTCAAATCAATAAAAGTATATTTTAAAAAGTAATATAAATACCCCTTTCATATTTTTATATTGGTTACTTATTTAAATAATAATTTGGATATGTTGGATTCAGTAAAATATATTAAAATTAATTTTATCTGTTTTGTTCATTAATATAAATATAACAAAATTTAAATTTCAAATATGCCTTGCGTTCTATTGAACAGTGCTGCTCTAACCTAAAGTCACCCAATACCTGGACAGTCTTCCATTTTGTCTTTTTGACAAATTTGTATAGTGCCTACTCCCAAAGTATTTGGTTTCTTTTGTCAGTTGAGTTTTTTCTCTCCGTGAATCAGTACAGATAGGAGAATACTGTCTTCTTGTCTAATGGAGTTTTTTCTTTTACTACAGATAGAGCACTTCTATTTTTAGTTGCCATCTCCCTTCTAGTTTACAAGTTAATATCTGTTCCCACTTGTTTATACTAAACTCAACCATATGATTTTTCAAATTTAGTTGAATTAATAATAAACGAGCTCTTTGAGTATGTTATTTTTAAAAAAATATATTTTATTTTATTGGTTTTAAAGAGAGAAAGAGAAAGGGAGAGAGATAGAAACATCAATGAGAGAGGAACATCACTGATTGTCTCTGCCTCCTGCATGCCCCCTACTGGGGATCAAGCCCACAATCTGAGCATGTGCCCTGACTGGGAATTCAACCAGTGATCTTTGATACTCAACCACTGAACCGCACTGGCCAGACTGAGTATGTTCTTTTGTTTCAGAATTTGAACTTTTTTATTATACAATTGATGTTTTAAGTGCTCAAGTCGTTGGTGCAGTCATTCAAGAACTATAGTAGGTTTGTGAGTAGAGGATGAATAAAATAAGAATTCATGCCCTCAATGAAATTAAAACTTGCTAGTCATCTGGTAATAAAAAAAACTAACCAATAAATTGATACATGTTATAACTAACTAGCAGTAATAACTATGTAATGGTAGAATTAAAAGGAACAACAAAATCTATTAGTGCATATAGAAATACCCCCAGGATTAAGGAAGAAACTTATTTATAATGAATAAGGTATGTTTAGACACTTAATGATTCTAGATAACTCTTAATATTAAAATATATTGAATTAGAACTGCCTGAATTTGAGTCCTGATTTCACCACTAGCTGCTATGAACTTGAGCAGATTATATAACTTATGTGCTTAAGTTTCATTTCTATACTTGGGATAATAATAATAGCTACTTAATAGAATTTGTGAGGATTAAATTAGTTAATATAATGCTTAAAGCAATGTTTGGCATAAGGTATATTTACCACAAGGTTTTTTTTAATCCTCATCCAAGTATATTTTTCCATTGATTTTTGTTTCTTTTCTTTTCTTTGAGAGAAAAATGGAAGAGAGAGGGAAAGACAGAGAGAAATATTGATGTGAGAGAAACACATCACTTGGTGGCCTCCTGCACAAACCTTGACCAGGGCCTGGGCCTGGGAGGAGCCTGCAACCGAGGGATGTGCCCTTGACCATATTCAAACCTGGGACCCTTTGGTCCATAGACTGACGCTCTATCTACTTGAGCCAAATTGGCTAGGGCGATACAATTTTAAAAAACATTTTCCATAGTTATTATAGTCTTCATAAATTTATTTTTAATGGTGGCAAAGGAGGTACCATGATTTATTTTTTCTTTCATTGTAGACAAGATATATTTGTATTGTTGAACTTAAATCATTGTTTCCCAATACTCTTAGGTTTTTTTTGTTTTTGTTTTTTTTGAAGATCGGAGACCATTTAGATGGGTAGCAGGGCTGACTTGCTTTATTTTTTTCCCTGAGATTTAAATTTAAATTTAAATTCTAAATGAATGTCTACTGCAGAAGAAGCCAAGAGCTTTTAAACTAATTCTTTTGGTATCCAAAAGTTTAACTGAATAGCTTAATTGCCTCTTTTGAAGAATTTAAAGTAGCTATGGCCTTGAGTTCATTACTGGGTTACTTTATGTTGGGAAATTTTTGGCAGATGGTATACAGTCATCATTCAAACACTACTTATATTGTCTTTCCCGGTTTGAGTTAGGAGAACATTAGCATTGAAGTTTTCATTTTGAATTAGCATGCAGGAAATTATTTCCTGCTAAATGTTTGTCATCAGATGAAGTTTCATTTTTAAAAATTAATGGAGCATGTCAGTACAGCAGCCCCAGGAAAATAGCTGAAGCACAGAGTTAGTTTTGGACATTTTTTAAAGTCCTTTTGAGTATTCACATGGAAAACTAAAGTATGGTAATTTAGCTGCTAATAAATCACTATCACTGAGTTGAATTTGCTTTAGCATATACTTACATTAACACACTATTTTGTATACTTTAGTGTATTATTTTGGGTTAGCACCAGGGATTGAGCAAGCAGGTGAATTGATAATGTGAAACACCACATCCATTATTAAAATGTATTTCAAGCAATTAATTTTATACCTTTGTTAGTAAATGAGCAATAACATTAGTTTGAAATACTTGCAATAAGTATGTTCTCCATCGAATAAACTGTACCTCAAACTCGCTTAAAAAAATCCAGATCCCCTTTCAGAACTATGTAATATTATTATCAAATATGGGAGCCAGGAGAATACTTAAATAATAGTGTCATTATGCTTGTGGAAAATGAATCTTTATGTCTTTGTAAATTGTTTTGTTCTTATCTACCTGATTTTGTGGGGGGGGAAAAATAGGCAATTTGTTGTGGTGTTCAGTAACAGGCAATTTACACTTGACTCATTTCTCCAATAAAACCTCCATACTCTTGTGTTATCTGAAATCCTTTTTCAGTACTGTTCATTAGTCCTATTCCCTCCTGTTAACACACATGTTCATTAAATTAAGTTACATATTTATTAAGCACGGTGATTTTAAATGTTGTAGGGAAGAAAAAACATGAGCAAAGTAGGCCTCTGCACTTAAGAAGTATATTTTAGTCAGTTAGATGGACACCTATGTTATAGATTCTGTGTTAATAAAGATATTTTTGGTTATCATGGCAGAAAATAATTTTTAAAATAACTCTTAAGCAAAGAGTTATTGCCTCACATAAAGGAAAAGATTGGCATTGAATATGGGTTAGACCAGTAGTTCTCAACCTGTGGGTCGCGACCCCTTTGGGGGTCGAACGACCCTTTCACAGGGGTCGCCTAAGACCATCAGAAAACACATATTTCCCATGGTCTTAGGAACCAACAGACCGCTCCTTAGTATAGCAAAGTGTAGCAATGTAGTTTACTGTTGTTATATGAAGACTGTTGCCCATGCTACACCACGATTCAAGACAAAATTTCATTTATTTGTAATTAGAAATAAATATTTTACAATATATAATTACGTATTGTTTTTGTGATTAATCACTATGCTTTATGTTCAATTTGTAATAATGAAAATACATCCTGCATATCAGATATTTACATTACAGTTCATAACAGTAGCAAAATTACAGTGATGAAGTAGCAACGAAAATAATTTTATGGGTGGGGGTCACCACCATATGAGAAGCTGTATTAAAGGGTCTCGGTATTAGAAAGGTTGAGAACCACTGGGTTAGACCATGTGCTTAATGTAATATCCAGAATCTGTCTCATTTATCTTTGCTCTCTTCTGGCTTGGATACACATTCTCAGGTAGCATCTCCTCAAGTGGAGGCAAAGATAGTCACAGCAGTGTTAGGCTTACACCCTTTCAGCTTAGCAACCTCAACGATGAGCTTCCTGTACAAAGTTTCAGAAGTCCTGGGTTTAACTCTAATTGGCTAGTCTTGGATTCTCTGGAGTGGTTGGGGAAGATGGGTTGGGGTGTAAGTATGGTCCAGCCCAATTCAAACTAGATGGAATAAAAGGGGAGATAAGGAGTTTCCAAAAAGAAAATTATAGATACCACTATCAGAAGACTGGATGCCGAGCAGGCAAAAGCAGCATAAAGTCTACAAAATAAAGATAAGAATTATTAGTTGAGTTACTAGTAAAAAGATGAATTCTGATAGTAGCTTCATTAAGAAAAGCTTCAGGCAAAAAGCTATATTTGAATTGGGTCCTAAAGGACAAGAAGTTTTTTTTCTAAGACAGAATGAGTAAAGAAAGGATTCATTTGAGAAGTTGGGCCCTGAAAGGAGAAAATGGAAATGGAAGCTACCGAAGTCTAAAGGAGAATGTTGAGAAAATTTCCCCTTACTATGGAGAAAACGTCAACATTTTTATGTCAGAGGAGCAGAAAAGCAAGTAAAGGAGAAATTAATAATGCAAAAGAGGCAAGCATCATAAAGAAGTAGGAGAATTTAGTGGGATTAAGGATATAAGCAAAGGGAGCAGCTTTAGAAAGGAAAAGGGAACTGTTCATTCTTTGAATTGTAAAGGAAAGGTAGTGGTGGTAGCTGTCCTGGTTAATACAGAAATTTATTGTTAAATAGGTAAGTAACTTCAGTTTTGTGTTCTAAAAATAAAAATAAAAGGCTTATCAGTTTCTATTGCTGGGTAACAAACCATTGCAAAATGATATTGTGGGTTAGCAGTTTGGCTGGAACTTAGGCTGGGTGGTTTCTTTTGCTGGTCATGTCTTGGGTCACTCATCTGGGTGCGGTCATTTGGACTATGGATGGATGGTCTAAGAGGGTGACTTCACTCACATGTTTGGTGGTTGGTGCTGGTTATTTCCTGGACCGCTCTTTCCTGGCTCTCATTCTTTAGAAGTATTCACATGGCAGTGGGTGCACTCAAAAAAGGAAGAGCTGAAGCACTGGCCTTTTATGACCCTGACTGAAAACTCACAGTATCACTTGTTTCATATTATCTTGGTCAAAGAAAGTCACAAAACCAGCTTAGATGAAGTAAAGAAGTAGATCCTACCTCCTTATGGGAGGAGCAGTAAAGTCACATTGCAAAGTGCAGTGTATACTGGAATGGGAGGAATTTGTGCCTATTCCCCCTGCGTTCAGCATTTTATTTTGGAAATATTCAGTGATTTAGCCAAGTTGAAACAATTTCAAAGGGATTACCCGTATGCCTACCACCTAGACTTTACTGATAACATTTTTCCCTACTTCCCTTATCACATGTTCATCTATTATTTCTCCACTAATCAATTCATCTTATTTTTTGATGCATTTCAAAGTAAATTGTAGATATTAGTACTTTCCTCTAATTCTCAACCTTTCTAATGCCACGACCCTTTAATACAATTCCTCATGTTATGATGACCCCCAACCATAAAGTTATTTTTGTTGCTACTTCATAACTATAATTTTGCCACTGTTAATGAATCGTAATGTAAATATCTGTGTTATCCGATGGTCTTAGGCGACCCTCACAGGTTGAGAACCGCTGCTGTAGAGCCTAAGACCATCAGGAAAACACAGATATTGAGCACAGATACTGAGTTGCATTATTTCATTTAACCCTTATAATTTAAGTAGTAGATACTTTTTTCATTTTAGAAGTTAGGAAACTAAGGCATGGAAAAGTTTTCATTTGCTCAAGGTCTTAACCACCTCATAAATCAAGGTGGTCTGACTCAAGAACCCACACTTAACACCTGTATTAATACTGGTTAGAAGCAGGAAATGTGTCCTCTGTTACACAGTAGATAACTAACCCTTTAATTGGCCCTATTACTTCACAGGGTAATCTCGATCTGAATTAAGTGTTACTCTTAAACAGAGAAGTATAAATTAAAAAAAAAACTGATCTATGAGAAAGTTTAATAAGCTGTCCTCTGAATAAATATTTTAGCAATTTGAAAAGGAGAAATTTTAGTATTATAACTTTTAATTAAAGGTAATCAGAATAGAAGTATGATCAAAACTATGTGATAAACTCAATAGGTTTTCATATAATATTTTAATAGACTATTAGTTTCTTAATTTTATTTACTAGGTATTGAGTACTTTTATTGCTAATTGGCTTTTGAGTAGTTTAACAAATAGCAAAAGATTGAAATTCTCTTTGATTTGCTATTTACATAACAGTAAAACCTGTTGGATCTCTTGCAAATAGTGATTAGCATTTAAGCCATTTCATGTCAAGAATTCTGGCAGCAGTGCCACTGGTTTATGTGCCAACTGAAGTGAAAGCTTGTTGAATTTATTTATTGTTGTAGCTTTCCTGGGAATGGAGCAGTCGTGTTATGTCTGAATATCTTCCTTAACCTAGCAGTGAGTGTATAAGAAATTTTAAATGTTCTTTCACCCCAACCTCATTTTATTTTATTTGGTAGTGTATTTGTAAGTGGCTGTAAAACCTAACTAAATTATATGAATTAGGTTAAAAATAAAATTTGTGTTTAAAAATTTTAATTGAGTATTATGTTTATTTTTGTGTATAGGTCTTGCTATTGGGAGCCACAAGAAAAAAAATAGATTAGAGGAAGGTTGGTCTGTTAAGTGGACATGGCTCAGATATCCAGCAGCAATGGATTTAAGCAATGTTCGTCTTCACATCTGGATCCAACAAGAACAAAAGATGTGGACAAAGAAGAAGCATTACAGATGGAAGCAGAGGCTTTAGCAAAACTGCAGAAAGATAGACAAGTAACTGATAATCAGCGAGGCTTTGAGTTGTCAAGCAGCACCAGACAAAGAGCACAAGTTTATAACCAACAGGATTATGACCTCATGGTGTTTCCTGAATCAGATACCCAAAAAAGAGCAGTTGATATTGATGTAGAAAAGTTAACTCAAGCTGAACTGGAGAAACTATTGCTAGATGACAGTTTTGAGACAAGGAAAACACCTGCAATGCCAGTTACTCCTGTTCTGAGCCCTTCATTTTCAGCACAGCTGTATCTTAGACCTACTATTCAGAGAGGACAGTGGCCAACTGGTTTATCTGGGCCTTCCACTTATACTTTACCTTCTATTTATCAGACAACTTATAGTAGTAAACAGACTGCATTCCAAAACGGCTTTAATCCAAGAATGCCTACTTTTCCAACCACAGAACCTATATATTTAAGTCTTCCAGGACAGTCCCCATATTTTTCATATCCTTTGACATCAGCCACACAGTTTCATCCACAAGGAAGCTTACCTATCTGTCGTCCAGTAGTCAGTCCTGACATGGCAAAGCTGTTTGACAAAATAGCTAGTACATCAGCATTTTTAAAAAATGGAAAAGCAAGGACTGATTTGGAGATAACAAATTCAAAAGCTACAATCAGCAATCTACAGGTATCTCCAAAGTCTGAAGATATCAGTAAATTTGACTGGTTAGACTTGGATCCTCTAAGTAAGCCTAAGGTGGACAGTGTGGAGGTATTAGACTATGAAGAAGAGAAAAATGTTCCAGGTTTGCTAGCAGAGGATCCTTGGGATGCTGTTCTTCTCAAAGAGAGATCCCTAGCAAGTTGTCACCTTGAAAGAAAGGTGAATGGAAAATCTCTTTCTGGAGCAATGGTAACAAGAAGCCAATCTTTAAATATTCGAACAACTCAGGGCCAAATATCTCAGGTACAGTTTTGTGTTTTTTTGTTTGTTTTAAAATTCTCAAATTTAGTAGTAACACAAAAATCATATTTGCGTGCATAATTAATTAGGTAAAAATATTTTTCATTTTTCTTATTTTCTTGTTCTTAAGTGTGCTGTGACTTAAACTGTATGGTAAAGGATTAAATGTATTTTGGTCAATTGAAAAATTGCTTGCTGTTATTGTTATCTTTTCAAGGATTATAAATTGAAAGAACGTCCAATCAAGAATCTATCACTGATAGGCATTTTTATCTGTTTCTCTATGTCTTCTTACATATGGCCCTACTTTTTCTTATCTCTTATTTTTCAAGGTAAACAAGGAATTGTGATTTTAACTCCATTATATAAATTCTCATTTTATTTTTTATATTGTTATATTGTTCCTCATTATATTGTTTTATTGCTTTTAACCATGAATGAATGGCAAGAAGGAAGGGAAGGAGGATAACCCCGGAGAGAAAGGAGAAAAGCTATTTAAAGGACTCTCTTTAATCACCTATATGGATAAAAAGGAGGGATGGAAATATAGTCTACTAGAGGCACACTGCATGACATTCGTGCACAAAGGGAGCGGGGGCAGGGAGAAGGAGGGCGGGGTTTCCCTCAGCCTGTCCTGTGCCCTCTTACAGTCCACAGTCCGGGACTCCTTGAGGGATGTCTGCCGAGGGGTCCTTAGTGCTGCCTTAGAGGCAGGAGAGGCTCCCATCACTGCCCTTGCACTCGCCAGCCATGAGCCCAATTTCTGGCTGAGCAGCGCTTCCCCTGTAGAATCCCACTGATCACCATGGGACAGCTCCTGCATTGAGCATCTGCTCCCTGGTGGTCAGTGCACATCATAGCAGCTGCTCAGTTGATTTGCATATTATTCGCCTTTTATTGTGTAGGATTATATGGTGTAGTTGTTGAGTTCAGTCTTACTCTCTGGAAAAATTAGTTAAGGGTGGCTGGGCAGGATGTCTTCCCTCAGAAGAGAGGCAGCAGGGTTTAGACTTTTCCTTTCCAAATATAGTATACCTAATTGCAAATTTGTATTTTGCTTTTATATATATATTTTTTTATTTTACAGAGAGGAAGGGGGAGAGAGAAAGAGAGAGACAGACAGACAGAGAGAAAGAGAAAGAGAAACATTATTTGGATGCCTCTTGCATGTGCCCCAACCTGGGATCAAACCTGCAACCTGGGTATGTGCCCTGACCAGAAATCAAACTCACTACCCTCTGGTGTATAGCACTATGCTCTAACCAACTGAGCTACACAGCCAGGCCCACAGTATTCTAATAAAGATAAAAATAAAACAGTATTCAATATATTAACTATATTAAGTATGTTACTTTGTGCTACATTAAGTAGCAAGTATTGTGTTAAATTTTAATAGAGATAGTGATAGCAGGTGCTATAAGTTAAATATTTTATAGAAAATTTGAAAATTTAGCAAATCTTATTTGTTTATATATTTCTTTGTGAATTGAGAAATTCAATTTAGTAACTTAATTTTAAAATTTATTGTCCCTAAAAATAAAATAAGGGAAGAAAATTCAGGAAGGCAGGTATTAAAGAAAAATTCTAAGCCTTTTATTAACACAAGATTTTATCATTTTCTTTGTGTACAAGAAGATAAAGTTTGGTTTCATTTAGGCCAAAAAGGGGAGACAAAAAGAACACTAGTAGTGTTGGAAGTTTGTGGCACAAATATTAGATGGAGCTTTTAATTTTTCATACACTATTCATCTCTAATTAAACGCTTTCCCCTGCCGAGACCGGTTTGGCTCAGTGGATAGAGCATCGGCCTGCGGACTGAAAGATCCCGGGTTCAATTCCGGTCGGGGGCATGTACCTTGCTTGTGGGCACATCTCCAGTGTGGGGTGTGCAGGAGGTGGCTGATCGATGTCTCTCTCTCATCGATGTTTCTGACTTTCTATCCCTCTCCCTTCCTCTCTGTGAAAAATCAATAAAATATATTAAAAAAAAAAAGCTTTCCCCTGAGGTTTAATTTTTTTTTGTTGGGAAATAAGATTGTAAAGTTCTTTTTAGTTACTTTATGTACTTAATTACTCTTTTCAAAGCTGTTAGAATTTTATGCTTTGTGGTGAAAACTCAGAAGGGTGTTTTTCTTCTTACTCAGCAAGTTTACTTCCTATTTCCTTTTAGTGTCTTGTTTTGTTAATAATAATCTAAATACTTTAGTAAAAATGTTTTGTGAACAAAACCAAGAAAAGGAATACTACTTAAAACTGTCTTATGGCAATTTAAATTTAAATTGGATTTTGAGTTAATAGCCATATATTTAGCTATTTTGAGCACATTTCATAAATTTAAGTAAAATTATTTTATTAGAATTAAATTATTTTATTATGAATTAAATTATTTTCATAGAAGTGGTTCTGCAAAGTTTTGTGGATGTTTACTCTTTCTAAAAGTTAATTATATTGTTATAAATTTATATTCCCATTGACTATTAATTTTACATGTGAGGGACGCTTGAACAAAACATGATTTTCATTATCTAGCTCAGTGGTTCTCAACCTTTCTAAGGCTGAGACCCTTTAATACAGTTCCTCATGTTGTGGTGACTCCCAACCATAAAATTATTATTATTTTTTAAAATATATTTTATTGATTTTTTACAGAGAGGAAGGGAGAGGGATAGAGAGTTAGAAACATCGATGAGAGAGAGACATTGATCAGCCACCTCCTGCACACCCCCTACTGGGGATGTGCCCACAACCAGGATACATGCCTCTGACCGGAATTGAACCTGGGATCTTTCAGTCCACAGGCCGACGCTCTATCCACTGAGCCAAACCAGTTTCGGCCATAAAATTATTTTTGTTGCTACTTCATAACTAATTTTGGTACTGTTATGAATTGTAATGTAAATATCTGTGTTTTCTGAAGGTCTTAGGCCAGTGGTTGGCAAACTCAGTCAACAGAGCCAAATATCAACAGTACAATGATTGAAAGACAAATTTTTTAAACTTAAACTTATTCTAATGCCATTTCTTCAAAATAAACTCGCCCAGGCCGAGTCTATTTTGAAGAAATGGCGTTAGAAGAGCCACACTCAAGGGGCCAAAGAGCCACATGTAAATCCTGAACTGCAGTTTGCCAACCACTATCTTAGGCGACCCTGCTAGCGATTCTCAACCTGTGGCTCTCGACCCACAGGTTGAGAACCACTGCTGTAGACCCTAAAACCATGGGAAAACACAGATACTTACACTATGATTTATAACAGTAGCAAAATTACAGTTATGAAGTAGCAACACAAATAATTTTATGGTTGGGGTCACCACAACATGAGGAACTGTATTAAAAGGTCACGGCATTAGAAAGGTTGGGAACCACTGGGCTGCTAGCTGAATGTAGTACTCTATTTGGATAGGTTACTGCAATCTTTTCTGTAACATTTAAATAAAATTTCAATAAGGAAGTTTAGCGGGTGTGGCTCACTGGTTGAATGTTGACAAATGAACCAGGAGGTCACAGTTTGATTTCCGGAAAGGGCTGGAATCCCAGTGAGGGTAGCCGATTAATGATTCTATCATTGATGTTTCTCTCTCTCTCTCTCCCTCTCCTTTCCTCTTTGAAATAAATAAAAATACATTTAAAAGTAAATACAGGATTATAAAAGGATTCTTTAAAAAAAATTTCAATAACGAAGTAACCAAGTTCTGAATAGTAACTGTTATATATATTGCTTACAATTGTTATATATATAATGCTTACAATATATTTATTAAAAACTTAGTATTGTGTTCCATCTAATTTTGGGGTAATGTGACATTAACCTTGGACTTTTGTAGGCATAAAGCTTTCCCATATTCTTACAACTGCTTTACAATGATTCACAAAATGATGCAGAAAATCATTTTTCTGGTTTGAAATGATTCACAAAAACTTATCAGTATATATTGTACTGATAAGTTTTTGTGAATCATTTCAAATCTTCATTGCTTTCCTTAATCCCCTAATGAATCCTATCCACCTCTCTTCTAGTAGATGACCTCATTACCCTTTTTTTTTTTTTAATGTTGAGGTCAAGGCTATTCTTTGTAAGTGCTTGCTCACCTCAGATCCACCCTTTTTTCTGGATTGAGGAAAGAGATATTCCTTCCCTTTCCTGTTTCCCCAAAGTATTTCCTAGCATTATTTTTTACTAGAGGCCTGATACGTGAAAATTCATGCACTGGAGGGTGGTCCCTCAGCCTGGCCTGCCCCCTCTCACAGTCCTGGAGCCCTCAGGGGCAGGAGGCAATCAGGGAAGGTGATACCCCATCACACCTCTGCTGCTGCCACTGCCAGCAGTGCAAAGCCTCAGCTGACCCTGGTTACCTGAGCCTTGGGTGGTCCTGGGTGGTTGGGTAGCCGCCATCCAAGGTTTGCTTGCGCCTTAGGCTGGCCCTGGGAGACTGGGGAACTAAGGGGTTTGGGCACCAACATCTTTGAGGGTATGGCAGTCAATTAGCATATTCTCTCCTTATTGGCTATGGGTGCTGTCATCTTTGCGATGGTGTGAGGGTCAATTAGCATATTCACTCTTTATTAGATATGATAAGTGAATTTGTACTTACTGCCTTTCCAGTCTCTCTCTGTCCTCTATTGTTCCCATCGTATTGCGGAAACTTATTTCTGGTCATATGACTACTAATTGCCAATCTAGTGACCACATTCACTGTCCATCCCTTTTGTTTCATTTGCAACAATTGACTACATCCTTTTTTTGAAACTTCTCTTCTGTTGTCCCAGTTAATCATATTTTTCATCCTATGATCTTTGACTCCTTTTCTTTGTCTAGCTTCTAAACTTAGGCATTTGCCTAAAGTTTTGTTTTTGTCTGTCTTTAATATTTGTTACCTATTTTCTCTTGTTCAGTGCTTTATTCTTTGAGCTCCAAGATACAGAATGTAAAAGCTACTGCTTTAGACTTTTATAGTGATGTGACTCTGTGGGTCTTGATGGTTGAGAGGCTATGATGGTTAAGTTTATGTGTTTACTTGACTGTGCCATGGGGTGCTTAGGCATTTGGTCAGACATTCTGAGTGTCAGGATATTTCTGGATGAGATTAATATTTGAATCAGTAGGTTGAATAAAGGCATATTGTCTTTTCCATTATCAGTAGGACTTGTCCAATCAGTTGAAGGCCTGAATAAAACAAAAAGGCTGATCTTACTGCACATGAGGAACTCCTCTTATCTGACTGCCTTTGAGCTAGAATATGGATTTTTTTTCCTGCCTTCAGATCTAAATTGAAACATCGGTTCTTTCTGAATCTTGAGCCTGACAGATTCAGACTAAAGCCTTTGACTCTCTTGGGTATCCAGCTTGCCAACTGTGACAGTCCAGTCTTTTTACTCTATAATTACATGATTTAACTTCATATAATAAATCAGTCAATCTATGTGTGTGTGTGTATGTGAGAGAGAGAGAGAGAGGAGAGAGAAAGAGAGAAAGAGATATCCTAACTTCTTTCCCAATGAATGCAACCCTCAGCCTCCTAAAGAGACTGTCTCCTTTTGATGGAACTTGGACCCAAAATCCCTTTGGCTGAGATATTGCCCTCTCAGTGATCCTGATGGAGGCTGACAGCGATGTCTATAAATATCCCTGTAGGAAATTGCAGAAATTAGATGAATGATCCTCAAATCTAGATCTTCAGCTCTGGAATAGAATTTTTAGAATAAAATATTTCTAGATTATGATAAAAAAATTTCTAAGCCTAATGTATTTACTAGAGAACTCAGTATCTTCCACAACAGACTTTTCTTTGTTCCATATATTGGGTAATAGCATTAGCAGTTATTTTCTTATTGATTATTAGTTGTCTCTTTCAGTCATTGAAAAAATATTTGACGCTATACATTGTGAGGTTTACAAATATTAATCATTTGCAGACCTCATTCTTAAAGAATTTGAGTTAGAAGAGGGAGATAGGCTGTGTGTGGACATAAATTGCAGTACAAAATACAAAGCCTTGAGTGCCACATAAAAATGTGCAAGATCAGTGGAGAAAAGAGATATTTTGATGCTTAGGTTGTTTGAGTAGGGTGGAGAAGAATTGGGGGCAAGAGCTGAGAGACCAGGTGTAAAATTAAAAAACAATTTTTAAAAATGAGTGGAGAGGCCACCTGGTGTGGCTTGGTAGTTGGGCATCAACCTGTGAACCAGGAAGTCACGGTTCGGTTCCCGATTGGGGCACATGCCCAGGTTGCAGGCATGCAAAAGGCAGCCGATCAATGATTCTCTCTCATCATTGATGTTTCTGTTTCTCTCCATCTTCCTTCCTCTCTAAAAATAAAATATATATATTTTAATAAATATATACATATATATAGAGAGAGAGAGAGTGAAGAAAAACAAACAAAAATGCTAATGTTAATGTATGAGACAAAATCATTGGCAACTCAGCTATATTTTACTTTGTGGACAGAACTTTTGAGTTAACTTTCCAGAGCCTATTATTACCTTAATGTATGACTAGAGAGTTAGTTATTATAATCTATTTCTGTCACTGTCCATTGAAATTTATAACCTGTTTGAAAGAAAGGATCTAATTCATGAATGGCACTGTAAAAAATGCAACATTTGATTTTTGAAAAATCTAGAAATGTCACTAAGGAGATTCAAAATCTGTTAAGTAAAACATGCAAAATAGTTAAAGAAGGAAATATGATTATTGGGTCAAGCAAAAATAGAGGTTTCCTATAACATTGCTGCTGCAAAGGTCATATGTTGTTTTTCTCATTGCATTAATTTTTTTTTTTTAATCAGACTTAAGAGATAGGTTGGTATGTTAATTATGTGATTCTGAAGCTAGGCTACCTGGGTTGAACTTCTGTCTCTGAATATATTAGTTGTGTGACCTTATGTGAGTTAATTAACGTCTCTGTACCTCATTTTTAAAAAATCTGTAAAATGGGGATAGTAGTACCCACCACTAGGATTTTGTTAGAAATAAATAATACTTACATATCTATCAGAAAATTGCTTACAGCAGAGCCAGACATGTAATAAATTCTCAGTACTTGCTAAATATTTTTTCAATTGTGCTAAAATACAAGTAACAAAATTACCATCTTGGCCTTTTTAAGATTACAGTTCAATGTTATTAAATACATTTATATTGTTGTGCAGCCATTATCAACCATTTTATCCTTATAACTCTTTTTACCTTGTAAAACTGAAATTCTATACTCGTTAAAAAATTTCTCATTTTTCTTCACCCAAACTCTTAGCAACTACCATTATATATTTTGTCTTTTTTATTGTTATTAATCTTTACGCGAGGATATTTTTCCATTGATTTTTAGAGAGAGTGTAAGAGAGAGGAAAAGACAGAGAGAAATATCAATGTGAGGAAAACACCTTGATTGGTTGCCTCCTGCATGAATGTGAGGAAAACACCTTGATTGGTTGCCTCCTGCATGAGCCTTCACCAGGGTCCAGGCTGGGGAAGAGCCGCAACCAAGGTACGTGCCCTTGACTGGAATTGAACCTGAGACCTCTTTGGTCCACAGGCCGACGCTCTTTCCACTGAGCCAAATCAGATAGGGCCATTTTGTCTTTTTGATTTTTGAATATTCTTACGTGCCTCAGGTAAGTGGAGCCATACAGTATTTTTTGTGTGTGACTAGCATATTTCATTTAGCATAATATCCTCAGGTCCATCCATGTTGTAGCATATTGCAGAATTTATTTTTTAAGGCTAAATAATATTCTCTTTTATGTATATATCTTCTTGCTTATCTGTTCATCTGTTGATGGCCACTTGGGTTGCTTCTGTGTTTTAGCTATCTATAATAATAAAAGTATAATAGGCAAATCGACCGAACAGCTGAACAGCGGAATGACCATCCAGACGACCACACTATGACACTCACTGGTGCCAGGCCTGCCAAGGCAGGTGCGATGCGATTTGTTGGGAGCCCCATGATCGCCCCCCAGAGGGAGGCCCAGGCTACCTGGCTGGAGGTGCTGCAGGAGGTTGGCAGGGCCTCCCTCTGCCGGGAAATCAATCTTGCAGCTTCCAGACTGCAAGAGGGTGTAGGCCAGGCTGAGTGGATACCCCTGCCCCTAGCCTCCCTCCAGGGCACAAATTTCATGTATCGGGCCTCTACTTGTAAATAATGCCACTATGAACATGGTTGTACTAATATCTCTTCAAGAACTAGTCTCAAGTTTTCTGAGTATATACTCCAAAATGAAAATGCTAGATTATATGGTAGTTTTATTTTTAGTTGTTTGGGAAACCACCATACTGTTTTTCCACAGAGACTGTACCATTTTATATTACTACTAATAGTGCATAAGGCTTCTGTTGTCTTTTCGTCCTTACCAACATTTGTCTCCTGGGTTGTTGTTTTTAAGAAAGTGTCTTTTTAAAAAAATTGATTTTAGAGAGGAAGGGAGAGAGATAGAAACGGGTTGACGCTTAATCACTGAGCAACACCAGCCAGGCCATTTTAATAGTAGCCATTTTAATGGGTGTGAGGTGGTAACTTTTAACTTTTTTTTAGAGGAAGCAAAATATTCAGCAAATTGAACAATGGTTGAGTGCCTTCTGAACTAGATATAAAGTTCTACAAAAAAATATAAAATTCAGTAAAATTTGATTTTTATCTTTAAGGAGCTTTCACATTAGGAAAACTATTTTGGTTCAGGCTAAGTAAGTACTAAGTAAGGAGCTAGGAGGAAAGAATTGCTTCATACTGAGTAATATAAAAAGGCATTGTAAATGAAGTGGCATTCTGTTGGACCTTAAAATTAATGTGTTTTTGTTGTTGCTGTTTTTTTGTTTTTTTACTTCTGAGGGTAATTTAGGTGGAAGGCATTGAAGACAAAAGTTTCAGAGGGGAGGATAGCTCATTTATGTTTTA
Source organism: Lasiurus cinereus (assembly GCA_011751065.1). NCBI lineage: Eukaryota > Metazoa > Chordata > Mammalia > Chiroptera > Vespertilionidae > Lasiurus > Lasiurus cinereus. The sequence continues at coordinate 802,608 of JAAGEH010000135.1, forward strand.
TTAGGAACAGGATATGATTCAATTTAACTGGAACATAGAAATCATTTAGGAAGTTCTCAGAAAAATGATTGGATTAGGTTACGACAAGGTTGAAATGTAAGACCAAAGGATTTGTTAGAAACATCAAATCTCAGTTTTTTAGGACAGTATGGTCTGTTTGCTCCAGTGGTTTTTTGCTGTAACACAAATTAATGGATATAATTGTTAAATATGAGATTAATGTCAGTATAATGGGGAAGTAGTATTAGTTCACACATGATCTTTACCAGCATATTAACATTTTAAAACAATCAAGAACAGACTTTCTGACAAAGATAAAGTATTAGTAACATAAGAAAATATTAAGAAATATTTTCTTAATATTATGCAGAAGTGTTATTTAGTAAAAATGGTAGTTGGATAAGTATCTTTAAGAATGGTTTCATATTCCACAATGTTAAGTTCTCTGGTGAAACAGTTAATACATTAATTGTTGTGAAGACATTTTCTTTGCATTAAGAACTTTGTTTATTGAAGAAATCTATAGTCTAGATCAGTGGTTGGCAAACTCATTAGTCAACAGAGCTAAAAATCAATAATACAATGATTGAAATTTCTTTTGAGAGCCAAATTTTTTAAACTTAAACTTCTAAACTTAAACTTCTTCTAACTCCACTTCTTCAAAATAGACTCGCCTAGGCCATGGTATTTTGTGGAAGAGCCACACTCAAGGGCCAAAGAGCCGCATGTGGCTCACGAGCCGCAGTTTGCGGACCACTGGTCTAGATGGTTTAAATGAGGAGGCAGGAACTCTAGGATAATGCTAGGTACAAATTCAAGTGGAGACTTAATTGTACTAGTATTTTTATAAGGCTTTTTTATTGATTTAGTTGGGGTTTTGGTTATAAAGTTACAGTGATTTTGAGTAATCAGCATTAACTCTGTTTTTCCCATAAGCTTTGTTATTTTTAGTTGCAGTTTTCTGGAACTCAAGACTTGTTTGTTTTTTTCTTCCCTAAATGCGCATATCACATTCTAGCAGAAAGGGCTCTGCTACGTTTTAAAAGAAGAAAATTCCTGGAGGAATTATTGCCTTAAGTTTTCAGTTTAATTTTCTGACAAAATGTTTATTGAAATCTATTACAACTCTTGATCTTTATACACTGTACTCTGATTCACTTACTTTTTAATATATATATATATATATATATATATATATATAATTATATATATAATTTTTTTATTTCAGAGAGGAAAGGAGAGGGAGAGAGAGATTAGAAACATCAATGATGAGAGAAAAGCATTGATTGGCTGCCTCCTGCACACCCCAACTGAGGATCAAGCCCGCAATCTAGACATGTGCCCTTGACTGGAATCAAACCCAGGACCCTTCAGTCTGCAGGCCGTTGCTCTATCCACTGAGCCAAACCTGTTAGGGCTGATTCACTTAATTTTTAATTGTTGAATGTTCTAATTCTAATCTTAATGGAAATTTACATTTGAAATTTGTGCCAAATTAGGTATTTTTATGTAATAATTAAAATACCTCTACTTATGAACTCTGCTATTTGGCTTTGCTTGGGTGGTGAATTTATCTCCTAAATGTTGCACACCAATTTTAGTCAGACATAAACTTAACTTTTTTTTATTTTTTTTTATTGATTTTTCACAGAGAGGAAGGGAAAGGGACAGAAAGCCAGAAACATCAATGAGAGAGAGACATCGATCAACTGCCTCCTGCACGCCCTCTACTGGGGATGTGCCTCAACCAATGTACATGCCCTTGACTGGAATCGAACCTGGGACCTTTCAGTCCCCAGGCCGATGCTCTATCCACTGAGCCAAACTGGCCTCGGCATAAACTTAACTTTTGAAGGACTATTGGGTTGTTTGTATAAGTTTATTATCATAGAAAATGTCTACTAACTCCTAGATCGCATTCTCTTAGGTAAAGAAACAGCTGCTTTGTTGGAATTGAAGGCCTAAGTTAAATACAGGGTGAGGCAAAAGTAGGTTTACTGTTGTTCATATGAAAATAATATAATAATTAATAAATAATAATATAAGAATAAACTCTGTTTTGTGTACTCACAACTGTAAACCTGCTTTTGCCCCACCCTATATATAGAATTCCTGGTTTATTAGGGAAGTCTCAAATTGGATTCTCTCTTCATTTTCGTGAAATAAGGGCTAGTCCTTCACTCAGCTGTTAAATTTGTGTTCATTTCAGGAAGAATTGGAGTGAAAATGTTTTTAGCATTCCATTTTTTAAAATATGTTTTTATTGATTTCAGAGAGCGAGAGAGAGATGGAAACATCAATGAGAGAGAAACATTAATCAGCTGCCTCTTACTGGGAATCGAGCAACCCAAGTGTCTGTCCAGTCGAACTGGGACATCTTGGTTTATGGGTCAACACTCAGCCCCTGAGCAACATCAGCCAGGCTAGCATTCCATTCTTACTAATCAACACAAAGAACAGCATCTTTCTACTTTTTGAGCAAATACAACCAATGAACTTTAAAATAAAGCTTAGTTGGCATTACTTTTATAGATAGAAAAGTTCATAATTTAAAACTGTTACTAATGTCACTTATTTTACCTCCATATCTTTGTAAAAATGTGTTTGTACTGTGCTGCTATTTAGCATTATTGGGATCTTTTACTTTTAAAATAAAAATGCTGTTTGATTACAGAAAGACCCAAATGGGACCAGTAGTTTGCCAACCGGAAGTTCTCTTCTACAAGAAATTGAAGTGCAGAATGAGGAAGTAGCAGCTTTTTGTCAATCCATTACAAAGTAAGAAAATTTCTTTTATAAATTAAATATTATTTTTGCTTGCTTAAAAGTTTATTGAAAATTAACTTAGTGCTAATAATTCTAAATTCTTTAAGTTTTTAATCATTTTATTCCTGTGGCTTAAAATTTAATTGAAACATAAACAAACTACAGTTGAACCTGTATTCTTACCTGTTACATTTTTGAGTATTTAGAAGAAATAGACATCTGATAATCTATTAACCAGTGAAACTATGGCTTAAACATTCAAGTTTCAGTACACTTAGATAATGCCTTTTTTTGTTGTTGTTTTAGGGACACTTTATTTTGCTATGTACTTTTCTAGCATTCAAAATATTGTCATCCTTATGTAAGAGATAACAGGCGCCTTTAGAGGAGCAAGTATATTTTCTGAAGGTTAAAAAAATGCATTTCTAAAACGTTCTTTTAATCTTAAATCTAATATTCTTTATAGATGAGGAAATTGAGACTCACAGAAGTTACCTACCAAGCTTACCGAACTAGCCCTCCAGGTTTCTTTTGCCTCTGGTTCAGTGTTTTTTTTCCCCATTATATCACTCTATTAGCTGGATTTTCGTTATCCTATATAATAAAAGGCTAATATGCAAATTGTCACCTTGAGAGTTTGACCGACCAGGAGTTTGACTACTCGCTATGATGTGCCCTGACCACCAGGAGGTGGAATGAAGGAAGGCCCTAGCTGGCAGCTAGCAGCTGGGGAAGGAAGGCCCCGGCCAGCAGCCGGCAGCCGAGGGAAGGAAGGCCCTGATTGGCCCTGATCACCAGCCAGGCTAGGGATGAATTTCATGCACAAGGCCTCTAGTAAGTACTAAGAACCCATCTCAAACTAGTTTAAATCAAGAAAGATTATATTTTGGTTTATAAACCGATATAGCAGAAAGAGGAAGGATGGGACAAAGCTACTAATAAGTGATAGCCAGATCTAGGAATTCATATACTATAAAGATCCTTCCTCCATTTGGATTCTGTTTTCTAATTTTCTATCCTTCTGTCTTCCCTTTCTTCCACTACAGATGAGGTTTTGAAGGCAAGAAATACAACCATGATAGGTTAGATTTCATAAACTAATGGTCTTGCTAGCAAATATGAAATGGAGTCCTCTCAGCCAACACCAGATAGAAAAGAAAAAACCCTGAAAGGGAAAAGTGGCTAAGGGAATAAGATACGTTATCAAAAGAAGGGAAAATAGATCACCACCATGGGAATTTATTTTGAATCCCATATTTTCCCCAGTGTGATTTGCTTTAAGCAAAGGAGAGTTTGGGATTTCCAGATAATTTTTGAGTAGGTACATTATTTTAATGTTATTTAATGGACTTAATATTCAAGTAGATTTCCTGGGTATTGGTAATATTTCATTAAAACTGTCTTTCTTGCCGAGACCGGTTTGGCTCACTGGATAGAGCATTGGCTTGTGGACTGAAGGGTCCCAGGTTCGATTCCAGTTGGGGGCATGTACCTTGCTTGCGGGCACATCTCCACAGTGGGGTGTGCAGGAGGCGGCTGATCGATGTTTCTCTCTCATCAATGTTTCTGACTTTCTATCTCCCTTTCTCTGTAAAAATCAATAAAATATATTTTTTTAAAAAACACAAAAACTGTCTTTCTTTATGTTACTTTTTAACCAGAATTTCTTTTCTGCAAAATACGCAGAAGAAAAATATCAATAGAGCCACTTTTTCTTCCCTGTAAAGATTACTTTTAACTGGATTTTTAAAACTCATATTTATCACTGGGCATTTAAAATGGACAATTTGGATAACTTAGTATGCAAATTGCATTTATTAGAAATTACCTATGCCATTATATCATTATGTTTGTGTGGTTAACAATTTGGGAATAATATTTTACTTTAGTGGTTTGGAAATACTCTGTTATGTGTTCCTCTGGTCCCTTTAATTTTCTCCAGAAGTCCTGTGTGTTTTCTATGAAACTGTTAAATGACTATTGCATTTAATTTAAGAAATTAGGCTCTCTGTGATCTGCCTTTTCTCACTATTCGAATCTGAGTTATTTACAAAGACTACCAGTAATCTGCAATGATTATTTTGATCAAACATTTATTTATTTATTTACTTACTTACTTTTAATCCTCACCCAAGGATATTTTTCCACTGATTTTTAGAGAGAGTGGAAGAGACAGGGAAACACAGAGAGAAACACATTGATAGGTTGCCTCTAGCATGCTCCAAGCCTGGGGAGGAGCCTGCAACCAAAGTATGTACCCTTTGACCGGAATCGAACACAGGACCCTTTGGTCTGCAGGCCCACGCTCTTTTAAAATGATTAATTTTTTATTTACACACACACACACACACACACACACACACACACACACCCTGGCTTATGTAATATGAAACCCCAAAGTGAACTAAAGAAAGAATGAGTTCTTCTTGTAATTTTATTTTCTTTAGTAGAGTATGATTCCAACAAATATTTCAGAGCAGTAGAAAGCAGAAGTGCATTTTTTTGTGTTTTTAAGCTTCACAGATGTGTATGTGATCCTTGGACAAGGGCCATGCTAATCTATGTATCATTCCAGTTTTAGTATATGTGCTGCCAAAGTGAGCACTGAAATAGAGGTCTTTTTGAAATCCTATTCTAGGAACTTGTCTTGTTCCCCTGTGACCTGGGAGATTGAAGTTAGGAGGAGATGTCCCTTGAAGAAATGAATGGCTCTCTTTTTCCCTGTGACTTAATTGTTTTAATCTCTACAGAAACAAAAAAGGCAGCACTTCCAGTACTTATTTCATTTATAGCTCTGTAAAAAAGTAGATGGGAAAATTGAAATTCATCTTCTAATTTCCAGAAAAATGTTAAAAAGAAGTCTCTTAGTTTAAAGAGGGCATCAAATCCTTTTTTGTCTTCTGATAACAGAAGTACTGTCTGGAGATGAGCTGTACACCATGCTTGTATATTTAAATTTAAATGATATTCCTCCTCTGAATATCTATGAATGTTATGAGTACTTTTATAGGAAATTTCCTGTGGTTTTTTTTAAATTACTTTGAGGAAATAAAGGCCTCATAGCACTATAAAATCCATTTTCAATGTTTGTGTGTGTGTACTTTTAAATCATTGTCTAACAACCAGAAACAATGTGTAGGAAAAAGAACCTTAGAAAAAAGATGTTTTAAAAGACAGCAAACCTTTTATTCCTCTGGCAGTTACAATTTAGGGCTGCATCACTTATATTATCAGTATTAGTTAAAAAATGTACCATTTTGTATAATTATACTGTGTAGCAAAAGAATCTGAAACAGAGCATCTCATTTAATACTATGTGTCCAGTTAATGTTGATAATGCTACCAAAGATATCCTGGCAGTACTTAATCTCTTTCCTTGAATTCCTTTGATTTAAAAGGCAAATTCTGGTATTTGGAGTTCTGACAGGGGTCCATTCATTGCAGTTCTCATGAGCTGCTCTAGAATTGAACAAAGGCACAGAATTGAATAGCTGTAAGCATGTAAAACCTTGTTCAGAGCTCAAATAAATGCAGCTTTAAAAAAAAAGAATTTATTTTCTTCTTTCTTGTGAACAGATTAAAGACCAACTTTCCATACACCAATCACTGCACAAATCCAGGCTATTTGTTAAGTCCAGTCACAGTGCAAAGAAACACATGTGGAGAAAATGCTAGTGTGAAGGTCTCCATTGAAATTGAAGGATTTCAACTACCAGTTACTTTTACATGTGATGGTAAGTTTATAGTTCCCAACCATCTTGTTTTGCTCTGATTAGAGAGGAAATGTTTAAAATGTTAGTAATTTTCATTCTCTTAAGAAACCAACTCTGTTATTAGTATTCTTTTTTAAAAATGTGTGTGTGTGTGTAAATATGGTAAAATACTTAACATTCATTAGTTACTCTTTTCAAAAAAGTTGGCATTTCATTTGGATACTTTCTTGGTTAGGACCAGTGGGAAAACAGTTTACCTTTGTAACAACTGTACATATTTCTCTGAAAAATGTTGAATAACTTTGGCTCTTGGCCAAGGCCCCAAAACATTAGATAAAAAGACCAATAGATAGCTAATTTTTAAAAAATAATTTTTTTTTGTTTTATGGCAAGAAGAATGCTTATTTATAAAAAGCTGTCAATGAAATTGAAATTCCAATTATCTTGCTAAGTTCCTCTTTTCTAAGGTAGCAATTTTCAATCTTTTTTCATCCCATGGCATACATAAATATATATTTTTTGCCAGTCTGCCAAAAAAAGAGTATAATTTTGATTCATTCACTCCAGAAAGCTTTGTGTTGATTGTTGTCATTTTTAATTTTTTCTTAAACATTTTTAATGATTTCATAGAGGAAAGGAGAGAAAGAGAGAGAAACATCAATGATGAGAGAGAATCATTGATGGGCTGCCTCCGGCATGACCCACTGGGGATCGATCCTACAACCTGGACATGTGCCTTTGACTGGAATCAAACCCAGGATCCCTCAGTCCGCAGGCTGATGTTCTATTCACTGAGCCAAACTGGCTGAGGTGTCATTTTTTAAATTGACAATTTAAGGGAAAAAGGTCAGTGCCTCTGACTATAAATAGTCAGGTATGGCATGTTTTAAAAATTCTTGCAACACACCAGTTGAAAATCGCTGCTCTAAAAAGATATTTCTCCTTTAGTTCTAAGTCTTCCTTCAAAATTTGATGTAGGAAATTTTTTGTTATAGTTTTAAAAACTACTTTTATTTTCTTTCATAGTTTATTGCTTTTCACATTGTATATTATTTTAATGGAATTCCAACTTTAGAATAAGATCCTATATTTGTACAGCACTTTAGCCTAAAAATTATGCCATTTTTTTTCTATAATGGTTATGACTAAGAGTATGTTTTATATTGGATACTTTGTAGCTTTGTACTTTTCAAGGCCCTTTAAAAAAAATCTAAAACAAAAATGTTAGCCAACTGCAAACAGTAATTCTGTAGTTTCTAAAGGAAGAATTATTATTTTTAAATATACCTCATGAGAGGAGAAACCGAAATGGTGACACAAGTAAACACCTAAACTGCTGCCTCACACAACAATTTCAAAACTACAACTAAAAGACAAAACAGACACCATCCAGAACCACAGGAAGGCTGGCTGAGTGGAAATTCTACAACTAGAAGGAAAGAGAAAAGCACACTGAGACTCATAGGAGCTGCAGAAGGCAGAGGTACGGAAATGCGTGCGCAGAGTAGGCTGGCAACTGAGTACGGCTGGCTTTCTCAAGCAGGAGGGAGACAAAAGCTCCCGACTGCATTTAACTCCAGTTCAGGTGAGACTCTGGGGACCCAGACTCATATAGGGAGAAACTGGATTGTCAGGAAAGAGAAAAGCACACTGAGACACAGAGGAACTGTGAAGTGCACGCACAGATGGAGAGGGCAGGCAACTGAATATATGGCTGGCTTTCTCAACTGGGAGGTAGACAAAAACTTCCAACTGCTCTGAACTCCAGTTCCGGGAGAGACTCTGGAGACTCACTCATTCTAGGAGAAAGTGGATTGTCTGGCAGTGGGCAAAACTTGAGGGCAGCTTTTTCTCAGAGGTGCTTGCAGCGATTACTGCGGGACACTGAGACCAAGGGGCCTCTTAGGGCAGGGCTGACGGGAAGCCAATGCTCTCTGCTCCATCCTGAGGCTCTGCCCCATCCAAGCTGAGCACAGAGGCTTTTGCAATTTTGAAAGTCTTGTCTCATAAGTTCTCCCAGCCTAGACACAGCTGATGCTCACAGCCAGCTAGCCTGGAAGTCAATTCCTCCCAGTGATACCAACAACAATCAAGGCTTAACTACAACAAGACTGTGCACACAGCCCACAAAAGGGTGCACCAAGAGTGTCCATCTCAGGTAACGGGAGGCTGAGCCACTGGGCCCTATAGGACACCTACCACACAAAGCCACTCTATCAACTCAGGGAAGCAGCCAAATTGCGGAGACAAAGAAATAGGTCACAAATGAAAGAAATGGAGTAAAGCAAACAACTGGATATAGAGTTCAAAACCACGGTTAAAAGGTTTTTCAAGAATTTTCTAGAAAATGCCAATAAATATAGCGAGACTGGAGGATATGAAAAAGGACCAACTAGAAATTAAGCATACACTGAATGAAATAAAAAATAATATACAGAGATCCAACAGCAGACTAGAGGATCGCAAGAATCAAGTCAAAGATTTGAAATACAAAGAAGCAGAAAACAACCAGAAAAGCAAAAAGAATCCCAAAATATGAAGATAGTGTAAGGAACCTCTGAGACAACTTCAATCATACCAACATCCGAATTACGGAGGTGACAGAAAAAGAGAGAGCGCAAGATACTGAAAACCAATTTGAAGAAATAATGACTGAAAAACTTCCTCCACCTGGTGAAAGAAATAGACTTGCAGGTCCAGGAAGTGCACAGAACCCTAAACAAAAGGAATCCAAAGAGGACCACACCAAGACACATCATAATTAAAATGCCAAGAGCAAAAGACAAAGAGAGAATATTAAAAGCAGCAAGAGAAAAATAGTTACATACAAGGGAGCATCCATTCGATGGTTAGCTGATTTCTCAACAGAAATTATGCAGGCCAGATGGGAGTAGCAAGAAATATTCAAAGTGATGAATAGTAAGAACCTAAAACCAAGATTACTCTATCCAGCAAAGCTATTATTCAGAATTGAAGGGCAGATAAAGAGCTTCACAGAGGAGAACCCAAGATGGCGGCATAGGTAAACACCTATACTGCTGCCTCGCACAACAATTTCAAAACTACAACTAAAAGACAGAACGGACATCATCCAGAACCACAGGAAAGCTGGTTGAGTGGAAGTTCTACAGCTAGAAGGAAAGAGAGGGGCTCACGGAGACCCAGAGGAGCTGCAAAAAGCTGAGGTACGGAGACGAGCGCGCTGAGAGAGCGGGTGCTGGAGTACCTGGCTGGCTTTCTCTGGCGGGAGGGAAACGGAGACTCCCAACGGCATTGAACCCCTTCTCTTACGACACTAAACCCCAGATCCAGCCGAAACTCATACGGGGGGAGTTTGGACTGTGGAAAGGGAGAAGTGCACGGAAATTTAGGGGAGTTGCAAAGGATCGGAGGTCTGGTCGCGCACGGCACCACGCGGAGGACGGATTGCTGATTGTGCCGCTGGCTTTCGCGAGTGGGCGGGAGACAGACCCTCCGATCTGTGCCACTTCTGAGTCCACTGGGCCCCTGTTTTGGGCGAAACCCTGGGGACCTAGACTCGTGTGGTCCTGGTTCGCAGGGGAGCCGGAAAGGCAGCGGTCAGAGGCGCTGCGGGAGCGCGCGCACAAGGACCGCTCCAGCCATTACCCAGTCACGTGAGACTCAGGGGCCGTGGAGGGCGGGGCCGACTGGAAGGCAAGGCGGTCCCTTAAGCCCTGAGACTCCACCCTCCCAAGCTCAGCAGAGGCTTCTGCGGCTGAATCCAGCACAGAAGTTTCCCCGGCACAGTGAAAATGCCGAGACAAGGGAAGGGATTACAAGCAAAAGAAATGGAGGAAAAAAAACGACTGGATATAGAGTTCAAAACCACGCTTATAAGGTTTTGCAAGAATATGCTAGAAAAGATGGATAAATTTAGTGAGACCCAAGAGAAGATAATAAATACACTGACTGAAATGAATACTATTACGCAGAGTACTAACAGCAGACTAGAGAAAGGCAAGGATCAAGTCAAAAATTTGAAATATAAAGAAGCAGAAAACATTCAACTGGAAAAGCAAGAAGAGAAAAGAATCCAAAAATGTGAACATAATGTAAGGAGCCTCTGGGACAGCTTCAAGCGTACCAACATCAGAATTGTGGGGGTGCCAGAAGAAGAGAGAGAGCAAGATACTGAAAACCTGTTTAAAGAAATAATGACTGAAAACTTCCCACATCTGGTAAAAGAAATAGACTTACAAGTCGAGGAAGCACACAGAACCCCAAAGAAAAGGAACCCAAAGAGGACTACACCAAGACACATCATAATTAAAATGCCAAGAGCAAAAGAGAAAGAGAGAATATTAAAAGCAGCGAGAGAAAAACAGTTTATTACCTACAAGGGAGCACCCATACGACTGTCAGCTGATTTCTCAACAGAAACGATGCAGGCCAGACGGGAGTGGCAAGAAATATTCAACGTGATGAACAACAAGAACCTACAACCAAGAATAATCTATCCAGCAAAGCTATCATTCAGAATTGAAGGGCAGATAAAGACCTTCACAGAGAAGAAAAAGCTAAAGGAGTTCATCAACTCCAAACCAGTATTATATGAAATGCTGAAAGGTACCCTTTTAGAAGAGGAAGAAGAAAAAGGTAAAAGACAAAAAATTATGAACAACAAATACACATCTGTCAACAAGTGAATCTAAAAATTAAGTGAATTAAAAATCTGATCAACAGAATAAACTGGTGAATATAATAGAATCAGGAGCACAGAAAGGGAGTAGACTGATAATTCTCAGGAGGACAAAAATCATAAAGCATCAAACAGACTGTGAAATTATAGCAGAAAGATTAAAGTTAGGTGAGGTAAATAAGTGATCAATCAAAGGACTTGTATGCATGCTTATAAACATAACCAATGATCACAGACACTGGGGGGTCGGGGTATGCCTGGGAGGGAGGGGGGGCAATGGGGAGATATGTATAAAAAATTAATAAAAATTAATTAAAAAAAAAAAAAGAGCTTCACAGATAAGAAAAAGCTAAAGGAGTTCATCAACAACAAACCAGTATTATATGAAATGCTGAAAGGTATTCTTTAAGAAGAAGAAAAAGGTAAAGATAAAAATTACGAACAACAACTGAAACTGGTTTGGCTCAGTGGATAGAGCATCAGCCTGCAGACCAAAAGGTCCCAAGTTTGATTCCTGTCAAGGGCATGTACCTTGGTTGCGGGCACATCCCCAGAAGGGGGCGTGCAAGAGTCAGCTGATTGATGTCTCTCTCATCCATGTTTCTGACTGTATCCCTCTCCCTTCCTCTCTGTAAAAAATTAATATATTTTAAAAATTATGAACAACAAATATATATCTATCAACAAGTGAGTCTAAAAATCAAGTGAATAAAAAATCTGATGAACAGAATAAAATGGTGAATATAATATAATCAGGGTCATAGGAAGGGAGTGGACTGACAATTCTCGGGGCAAAGAGGTGTGAGGGGTACGGGAAGAGACTGGACAAAAGTTTTATACCTATGGATGAGGATAGTGGGGGTGCAAGTGGGGTGGAAACCAGGTGTAGGGGAGCTATTGTGGGGAAAAACAGGAACAATAAGGATTTATTAAAATAAATAAAACTCACATTTTGGTTAGAAGAAATATTTAACTCTATGCATCACATGCTTAACTATTCAGAAATGTAGCCATTATATTAGAAAGAGGTTTTACGACCTTTTCTGCCAAGCAGATAATTTTCATGAAGTTTTAATGTAATCAGTGTCTTCTAAATCGAACATAGAAGCTTGAAGTATAGAAATAGGTTACTTTAAAGGTTACCTTGGTTTTAATGTGTTGTGAACTTAGTATCCAGCTGTTGCCCAGAATGATAATTGAACAATTCTTCCTACCTGTTAGATTTTTATTCTTTATCAGAAGATTTATCAGGCAGATGTCAGACATTTAAAATGGTGATTCTTTTTCTTAATGGTGATTTAAATCATTGTTTGCTAGATACTGCTAAATCCCATCCTTTTTGGAACTGTCTGTAATAGGGAGGTAACTTGCTTAGCTTAGATCTGCCCTAAGATATTAATCAGTAGCCACATGTGGTTATTGAGCACTTGAAACATGATTAATTTAGTTTGAGATGTGCTGTAAGTGTAAAATACGCACTGGATTTTAAGAGAATATAAAATATCAGAAATTTAAAAATCTTGATATATTAGGTTAAGTAAAACATTAAACTTAGCTTCACCTATTTCTTTTTACCTTTTTCATGGTGGCTACTAGAAAATTTTAAATTATGGATGTGCATTATATTTTATTACATAGTGCTGTCTTAGGTAATAAGAAATAGAATCTGAATAAATGTATACTTAGAGTTAAATAAGCAAAATGAAAATGATGACTAACTCTTTTACAGTGAGTTCTACTGTAGAAATTATTATAATGCAAGCTCTTTGCTGGGTGCATGATGACTTGAATGAAGTAGATGTTGGCAGCTATGTTCTGAAAGTTTGTGGTCACGAAGAAGTACTGCAGAAGTAAGTTTATTCATTTAACTACTGAGCAACATCATTGGAAATTATATTTTTAACAGCTTAAAAGAAAAATTTAAAGTTCACTTTGTAATTCAATAATACATTGGGACCTACTAAATTGATTAATTGTGTCAATAAACTTGTATTGAGATTTATTTTGTCTAAGAAATCATGTCAGGGTAAGACAGTGGAAGGATTTCAGAGATAATTAAGATAAGGTATTTTCCTTTAAAAGCTTATGTTCTCAGCTCTGGCTGTGTAGCTCAGTTGGTTAGAACGTCATCCCAGTATACCAAGGTTGTGGGTTCAGTTCCCTGTCAGGGCACATAAAAGAGTCAAGCTGTGAGTGAATGCATAAATAAATGAAACAATTTATGTTTTTCTCCTCCCCCTCTCTAAAACCAGTTAAGTTAAAAAAAAAATTTATTTTATTTTTTTTAAAGCGCTGTAGTCTCAGATGGGAAGAGTAGTAGGCATTTGGTTGATAAGTGAATTTAATGTTTTCTTTCTGCAAAGGGTCACATCATTATAGACTCCATTTTCCTTTTGTAGCATGCATTACTTATACACAGTAGTCTACGGTGATTTCTTTTTTTTAAATATATTTCTATTGATTTCAGAGAGGGAGAGAAGGATAAAAACATCAATGATGAGAGAGAATCATCAATAGGCTGCCTCCTGCACGCTTCCACTTGGGATGGAGTTCGCAACCCAGACATGTGTCCTGATCAGGAATTAACTGTGACCTCCTGGTTCATAGATCGATAATCAATCACTGAGCCACACTGGCTGGGTAATAATAATATGATCCTATGAACCAGGTAATTATTGCATCTGGAATTCAGTTATATTACAGATTTCATTCTCTTAAGCTACTGAAAATGTCCTGTCTCTATTTTTCTTATTTTTTTCATCTTTCTTTTTTACTTTGATTCTTCGCAAGTAGAATTACTCCTCTACTTAAATGCTCACACTGCTGAAAAAGCTCTCTCTGTATTTTACCATTCTCTTTAATTTCTGATGCAGATACAATTTTGTATTTTACTCTCACCTCTATAATTTCTAGTTTGAAGAAAATAACATTGATGAATCATTAATATATTTTAACAGTAATCATTGCCTTGGAAGTCATGAACATATTCAAAACTGTCGAAAATGGGACGCAGAGATTAAACTGCAACTTTTGACCTTAAGCGCAATGTGCAAAAATCTGGCCCGAACAGTAAGTGTTTACCTTATAACTGCATTGCATTTGGTTAAATCTGAATAATTCTGCTAATGAGCCAATTTGCAGTTTTCATATTCTCCAAGATTTCTGGGTTGGTCTGGAAATGATGAACTCTATCTCAACAGATGTGTGAGATTTTTAATCATGGAGGTGTAGTAGCATACTACTCAGAGCTGGGGACCTATACAAAAATCAAAGTGGAGAGATTAAAAATTTGATTTGTAATTGTTTTACACAAGAATGAAAATAGTAGGATCCAGCCAAAGAGAAATGAGAAAGAAGGAAAGATTTTGAATGTTAAATACTGTTTTTAGGGGAAAAGAGATTTATATTGACTTTTGCACAAAACTGAGAAAAATACATTATTTTTCACCAAATAAAAACTAATTCTGTGTTTTAAAGTACAGTACTTTCTTTGGAGCTTTAAGCAAAATAGCATGCAGAAAATAAAGCCATTTTATTACCGTATATACAATTGATGAATTTTAATGTTTAAGGAGAATTATTCATTTGGTAGAATTTGGGGTGGGAAAATAATCATTTGTACGTTCTCTTTATTTTCTTAAATTCTACTCTTGTGTTAAGTAGAATTTATTAATTGGGTGTAAACTATTTCACAAAATTCAGTACATTTTAGCAATCATTAGTAACTTTTCAGTTTCTTACAGAATGATATTCTTTAGTATATTTGCATAGTAAGGACTTATGGTAGGAAAGACCAGTATTTCATTTATTGGAGGGTTAGGTGGAGGGAAACCTGATAATCATTACAAAGAAAATGCAGAAATTCAAGGATCTCTTCCCCATCTGGCTCTCACTCTACCTTCCTTTGGCTGTCAGCCATCTTTAAAAGTATTTTTAGCTTCCTAGTCTCGGTATAGAACAGAAATAGTTTTTTCTTTGGGAGCTATTTATATATGAAAAATAAGACTTAAAAGAATGTATGTTTATCCATTTAAAAAAAAATGTTTTAGAGGGTGCTTAGTGGGGTGTGGGGGGGCGCGCGCGCAAAGCCGGGATAAGGACACCTATGTAATAATCAATAAAGAAAAAAAATGTTTTAGGATATTGATTCATTGTTTTGGAGTACATTATAAATAATATTTTAGCCTCAGTTCTGAAAAATCACTTTAGTTTCAAGAATAGTACATTCAACCATATTTAATTTGGCAATAGAAAGACCAAAGAATGGACTTTATTTTTTGTTAAACATTTTATATATATATATGTTTGTTTAGGCAGAAGATGATGAAACACCTGTGGATTTAAACAAACACCTGCATCAAATAGAAAAACCTTATAAAGAAGTCATGACAAGGTATGGCATCTAAAACATTAATTGCAGGTTTTCAAACTTTGCTTTTGGATGTGAATACATTGATTTTGGTAAATAAAATAGTCATTTTTGTATATAGTTTTCTTCAGCCACAATAACTAACTGTTCTTTATTTCAGACACCCTATTGAAGAACTGTTAGATTCTTATCACAGCCAAGTGGAGCTGGCTCTTCGAATTGAAGTATGTCTAAATTCACAGTTCGGCATGATGATTTAAAGATTCTTGTCTCTGTCCTCTTTTAAGTACTAGTGTTGGCTTTGGATAAAATGTTTACGAAGGGCTACTTAAACTATACTCTTGATGTTGATGTTTGATGTCTTGTTTTCTGACCCATCTTATTAACAAAAGTTGTTAATAATGCTGAGTCAACATGTCTATTCTCACTTCAGCTTTATTACTAAGAGGAACCTTTAGTTCAATTCAAACCATTTATTAAATGCTTACTATATGCTAATTGTTGGAGTTATGAAAATGAAAGATCTAGTCCCCATCTACCAGGGATTTGAAACTAGTGATGGAGGATTTAAATAAAATTTTAATATTAAATGTAAAGTAGAGGTATGGGAGATCAGAGAAGGACATGCCTCTCTACTTAAGGGTACAAGGAAGATTTCTAAGAAGGGATGTTGCCTGAGCCACCTCTTAAACAACATGAGTTAGGGAGAAGAAGATAGTTGGGAAGGGCATGTGAACAAAAGCACAGAGATGTGATACATGTGTTGGAAGAATAAGCACTTAGGTAATAGAGTACAAAATGTGAAGATGACATTGGAGAAAGCTAGACGTAAGTTACCACCTTATATTGCATGTTAAAGAATTTTACTTTATCTTCTAGATCAGGGGGCTATATCTAGTCTACTTCCTATTCTTGTAAATAAAATTTTTTTTGGAACACAGCCATATTCATTTGTTTATATAATTTTCTATGCTTGCATGTATGCTCAAATACTAGAGTTGAGTAGTTAGGACAGAGCTTGTATGTCTTGCAAAGCCTACACTATTTTGCCATTTTACAGAAAAAGTTTGCTAATCCCTGCTCTAGCCATTTATGGTATTTTTAGCTAAGAATAGGAAGTGGGGTGGTGTGTGACATGGTTAGGCCTGAGCTCTGAAGTCACTCAGGCTATACTGTAGAGATTAGATTTAGGGTTGGCATACTTGGTATAGTAGTATAGGAATGCTATACTTAAGAAGGTTTTGTTTGTATAGTAGTCCAAATGAAAGATAATGACTATGGTGAAGATTGAAAAGGAGGGAACTGATAAATAATACTTAGGAGATAAAATTGGTTAAGGTTTTTAAAATATTTATATTTTTATTGATTTCAGAAAAAGAGAGAGAGAGAGAAATATCAGTATCAATGATAAGAGAGAATCATTGAACGGTTGCCTCCTGCATGCCTCCCACTGGGGATTGAGCCTGAAACCTGGGCATGTGCCCTTGACCAGAATGGAACTCGAGATCCTTCAGTTCACAGGCTAATGCTCTATCCACTGAGCCAAACCAGCTAGGGCAGTAAGGTTTTAATAAATAATGAGATATAAGAAGAAGAAATAGTGTCGGGTAACTTCTATATTTCTAGCTAGTAGTACACTCTTATCAGCATACTAGAAGCCGGATGCACGAAATTTGTGCAAGATTAGGCCTTCCTTCCCCTGGCTGCCAGCACTGCCTTCCCTTTGGCACCCAGGACCTGGGCTTCCCTCACAGCCCCAGCTTCATCCAGAAGTTCTTTGTCCGGAAGGACTTCCTGGTCTAATTAGCATATTATGCTTTTATTATTGTAGATACACATCTTAATTTATTCAATAAATTTTACTGATTATCTTCTCATTGCGGAGCACTGTTGTAGGTGCTAAGGATATGGGAGTAAACAAAAGAAATTGTAATCCTTTCCCTTTATTCTAGTTGGAGAAGACAGACAATAAAATATACTAACAAAGTATATGTGATATCAGGTGGTAATGATACAGAGAAAAATAAAGGAGGAGAGTAATGTTGCAATTTAAAATAAGGTAATCAGAGAAGGCTTCATTGAGAAGATGATTTGAGTATAGATCTGAAAGAGTAGAAAAAGAAATTACTGGTTATCTGGGGGAGGAGTGTTTTTATTATATTTAAGGTCCACCAGCTCTTTATAGCTGGAATAGAATGAGAGAGGAAGGCAAGAGTGGAAAAAAATCAATTAAGAAAACGTTTTGCTAGTCTCAGGAGAGATGATGATTGCTTGGACCAGGGTGATTAGAGTAGAAGTGGTAAGAAGGGGTTGAATTCTGTGATATATTTTGAAGTTTATGCTAGGATGATTTACCCATAGTTTGGATGAGGAACATAGGAGAGAAAGGAAGAGGGAAAGGGAAGGAAGGAGCGAGGGAGGGAGATTGAAAGAAGAGAGTGCGCGCACACAGAGTGAGCATTTGGAACTTTGGAATTGCCTTTTAGTGAGATGTTGAAAATTGTAAGAAGAGAAGTTTGGGTGAAAGATCTGGTACTCCGTCTTGGACATTATGTTTGATATGACTATTATTCATTCAAATAGTGTTGTTGAGTAGACCGTTGGATATAAATCTGGAATTTAATGGAGGAGGTCCAGGCTGGAGATGATAACTTGGGAATTATCAGACTATAAGTGGTATTTTTCATCCATATGACTGGATGAGATGATCACTGCAGGTAGAGGGGAAAAAAAATAAAAAACAAGATACACAACTGAGTTCTGGATATCTCTCCCATCCTGAGTAAAGTCCACATTTCCCTGCAGCAGCCATCCCACTTCTCTATTCTCCTTGCAGCAGAACTCTTGAAAGTTAATCTGTTTTGCTGCTTTCACTTCCTCTCTTCCTATTCTCTTATGAACCCTCTCCAGTTAAGCTTTCAGTCTCAGCACTTCCCCAAAACTGCACTTATTAGTCTTTATTTTTCTCAAATTTTCTATAGTGTTTGATGGAGTTGATTGTTTCTTCCGTTTTAAAATACCCACATGGCCTCTGTGATATCACTTTCTTGCAGTATCTGCTCTGTTCTCCCTCTCCCACTACCTTCCTCTCCCACTACCTTCCTCCTGACCACTTTATCTTCCTGACCTCTAAACATTGGAATGCCTCAGAGCTCATTCTAGTTCCTCTTCTCTTCTCTATCACATCCTTGGTGATCTCACTTAATCTCATGTCTTTACATATCCTGCATATGCTCAGGGTTCAATTTATATCTCCAGACTTAACCTCTTCCCTCAATTCCAAATTCAAATATCTATTACTTGACATCTCAAATTTAAGATTTAGGAAACTGAATTTTTTATATTATCTTTCATATTTATCACAATCCCCCTTCTTAATAAATGGCAACTCTGTCCTTTTATTTGCTCACACCAAAATCTTGGAATCATATTTGATTTCTCAAGAAAAGGATCTTTCACATCTCACATTCATCTAATTCCTGCCTTTTCTACCTTGAAAATATTAAGAATAACCACTTTTTATCACTATCAAAGCTACACACAGTCTTCGTTAATTATAATAGTTATAATAGTTTCTTTATGTTCTCTTAGCTTCTATCTTTGTATAGCCTATATTCACAGGCAACTAAAATGATAGTTTAAAAAATAAGTCATGCTCTGGCTGGTGTGGCTCAGTTGGTTGGAGCATTGTCCTGGGCACCAGAAGGACATGGGTTCGATTCCCAGTCAGGGCAATAAACAAACACACAAATAAATAAATAAAAATAGGTCAGTAAATCAATGTGGTATCTTGGATTGTATCCTGGAAGAGGAAAAGGAAATTAATGAGAAAACTGGTGAAATCAGAATAAATTCTATAGTTTAGTTAATAGTAATGTAACCAGTGTTAATGTCTTAATTTTGACAAATGTAACATGGATATGTAAGAAGTTAAACTAGCTTCCTTTAATGCTATACAATTTTTGCAGCTTTTCTATAAACGTAAAACTATTACAAAATAAAAGATTTATTTTAAAAATAAGCACTAGAGGAGAGAAACCAAGATGGTGGCATAGGTAAACACCTGAACTGCTGCCTCGCACAATTTCAAAACTACAACTAAAAGATAAAACGACATCATCCAGAACCACAAGAAGGCTGGCTGAGTGGAAATTCTACAAATAGGAGGAAAGAAAAGCACATTGAGACTCAAAGGAGCTTCGGAAGTTAGAGGTATGGAGGAGTGCACACAGAAAGGACTGGCAGCTGAGTATGTGGCTGGCTTTCTCAATTGGGAGGGAGACAAAAGCTCCTAACTGCTCTGAACTCCAGTTCCAGGAGAGACTCTGGGGACCCAGACTCATACAGGGAGAAACTGGACTGTCTGGCAGCAGGCAAAACTCAAGGGTGGCTCTCTCAGAGGTACTTGGAGCTATTTCCACGGGACACTGAAACCCAGGGTCCTTTGAGGGAAGGGCCGACAGGAAGCCATTGCTCTTTGCTCCGCCCTGAGACTCCACCCCATCCTAGCTGAGCACAGAGGCTTTTGCATATGAATGGCCTGCTCCTTTGAATACTAACAAACTTGCTGAATCAGTGAGACTCAGAACATCCAAAAGAAGACCCAAGGCCCCAGAACAGCTTGCATTACTTCACAGCTGAGCCTCATTTGAGCACCTTCAAAACCCAAACAGAGAAGAGTCTGCAAATCTATATGCCGTAGCTCCTGCTGGGTGGCCTCAGGCAGAGGCTAAATTAGCATCTCCTTGGCGATCCAAGAGCCTGTGTACCTAGGGATCAAAGGAGGACCATCCAGATTACAACTCCTCAGATCCATAAAGGACACACTCAGGGGGCAGACTCAGTGAGCACCAAAGCCCCACTGAAGCAAGTCTTGTCTCATAATGGTGTCTCCAGCACAGAAGTTCTCCCAGCCTAAACACAGCTGATGCTCACAGCCAGTGGCCTGGAGGTCAATTCCTCCCAGCGATACCAACAACAATCAAGACTTAACTACAACAAGACTGTGCACACAGCCCACAAAGGGGTGCATCAAGAGTGTCCACCTTAGGTAACTGGAGAGGCTCAGCCACTGAGCCCTATAGAACACCTAGCACACAAAGCCACTCTATCAACTCAGGGAAGCAGCCAAATTGCAGACAAACAGGTCACAAATGAAAGGAATGAAAGAAAGCAAATGACTGGATATAGAGTTCAAAACCACGGTTATAAGGTTTTTCAAGAATTTTCTAGAAAAGACCAATAAATTTAGTGAGACTCTGGAGGATATGAAAAAGGACCAACTAGAAATTAAGCATACACTGACTGAAATAAAAGTAATATGCAGAGATCCAACAGCAGACTAGAAGATCGCAAGAATCAAGTCAAAGATTTGAAATACGAAGAAGCAGAAAACAACTAGAAAAGAAAAAAGAAAAAAGAATCCCAAAATATGAAGATGGTGTAAGGACCCTCTGGGACAACTTCAAGTGTACCAACATCCGAATTATGGCAGTGCCAGAAGAAGAGAGAGAACAAGATACTGAAAACCTATTTGAAGAAATAATGACTGAAAACTTCCCCCACCCTGGTAAAAGAAATAGATTTACAAGTCCAGGAAGTGCAGAGAACCCCAAACAGAAGGAATGCAAAGAGGACCACACCAAGACACATCATAATTAAAATGCCAAGAGCAAAAGACAGAATATTAAAAGCAGCAAGAGAAAAACAGTTACCTACAAGAGAGCACCCATACGACTGTCAGCTGATTTCTCAACAGAAACTATGCAGGCCAGACAGGAGTTGCAAGAAATATTCAAAATGATGAATAACAAGAACCTACAACCAAGATTACCCAGCAAAGAAGGTCAGATAAAGCTTCATTGTAGATAAGAAAAAGCTAAAGGAGTTCATCACTGCCAAATCAGTATTATATGAAATGCTGAAAGGTACTCTTTAAGAATAGGAAGAAGAAGAAAAAGGTAAAGATTAAAATTATGAACAACAATTACATATCTATCAACAAGTGAAACTAAAAATCAAGTGAATAAAAAATCTGATGAACAGAATAAACTGGTGAATATAATAGAATCAGGGGCGTAGAAAGGGAGTGGACTGACAATTCTTGGGGAAAATGGGTGCGGGGGCGGGGAGAATACGGGAAGAGGTAACAAAAATCGTACACCTATGGATGAGGACGGGGGTGCAGGGGAGTAAGAGCAGAGGGTGAGGTGGGAACCGGGTGGAGGGTAACTATGGGGGGGAGGAACAATTGTAACAATATAAAAAATAAAGATTTATTTAAAAAAATAAGCACAGTAAATAAATATACAAAATAAAATGAAAGCTAACAGTTCTTTGAAAAGATTAATACAATGTACAAACCTTTTAAAAATATTAAATTGTGCCACTCTTTTGCTCAAAAATTTGTTTGCTATCTCGTAAAATTCAAAGCCCTAATTGTGGCTTCAAGGTTCTATGCATTCTGACCCACTACATCTCTGATCTGGCTTCCTACCCCTTTCCTCCTTTGTTCTGGTTGATCTGCAAGTGTGCTCCCCAACTGGGACCCTTATATTTGTTCCCCTTTTTTTGGTTAATCTCCACCTGAGGGTATTTTTCCATTGATTTTTAGAGAGTGGAAGAAAATGAAGGAGGGGGCAGAGAGACGAACACTGATATGAGAGAGGCACATGGATTGGTTGCCTTCCACACATGCCCCGATCAGGGCTGGGGGATTGGACCTGCAACCCTGGTACAAGCCCTTGACTGGAAATCGAACCCAAGACCCTTCTGTGTACAAGCCAGTGTGCTAATCATTGAGCAACATTGGCCAGGGCTACTTCCAATATTTTTTATAGCTTTATTGAGATAGAATTTACATACCATAAAATTTACCCATTGGATTTGTTCATTTCAGTGATTTTTTTAGTGAATGAATAGAGCTGAATAATTATTACCACAATCCAGTTTTAGAACATTTCCATCACTCCCAACAAGTCTCCATGTGCTACTTTGCAGTTATTCCCCTTTCCCAGCCTCAAACAACTACTGTTCTGGCTTCTGTTTCAATAGATTTGCCATTAATGGAAAGTTCAAGTAAATGGAATCATGCACTATGTAATCTTTTATATCTGATTTATTTCTCATACCATATACTATTTTTAAACTCTACCCATGTTGTAGTATAAAAGTTGTAGGATATATCCATAGTTTGTTCTTTCTTTATTCTAATTTTTTAAAGTTTTTAAATGTTTTTTAATGATTTCCACAGGAAGGAAGAGGGAGAGAGAAATAGAAATATCAATGATGAGAGATAATCATTGATCAGCTGTGTCCTGCATGCCCCACACGAGGGATCAAGCCTGTAACCCCGGCATGTGCCCTAACTGAGAATTAAACTGTGACCTCCTGGTTCATAGGTTGACGCTCAACCACTGAGCCACACCAGCCAGGCAAAATTGGGGACTCTTGAATCTGTATGGTTGTGAGATTTTGTTAGAAGCTGTCTGGTAGAAGGAGCAGAGTCGTTTCAGAGCTCAAATAACATACTTTGTCAGAATGAGGGTGCGAGGGCTAGAAGCAAAGGAGATTATGATCAGAGTATAACATTGTAGGTAAGATTTTGATAGGGTGCAGTTTTGGGGTTAAAGATACTGTGAGTTTTCCATACAGACAGTTATGTAACTGAGGGTTATAGGATATAGGGTGGAATTGAAAGTCAGATAAATGACAACATGTCAGTGGCAAAAGCAGATCACTCAGGGGCCAAATCAGGAGACAGAAATTATATATTTATTTGAACAGGGAAATTTAGTATTAACTACTATAAGGGGTTAAAGCAGTGGTTCTCAACCTTTTTTAATGCTGTGACCTTTTAATACAGTTCCTCATGTTGTGGTGATTCCCAATCTTAAAATTATTTTCGTTGCTACTTCATAACTGTAATTTTGATACTGTTAATGAATCATAATGTAAATATCTGTTTTCCGATGGTCTTAGGCGACCCTGCTAGCAGTTTTCAACCTGTGGGTCGCAACCCACAAGTTGAGAACCGCTGCTGTAGAGCCTGACCATCAGAAAACACAGATATTTACATTATGATTCATAACAGTAGCAAAGTTACAGTTATGAAGTAGCAACGAAAATAATTTTATGATTGGGGATCACCACAACATGAGGAACTGTATTAAAAGGTCACAGCATTGAAAAAGGTTGAGAACCGCTGGAAGAGTACTTTAAGGCATAAGCTTGCATATTATTGGCATGCCAGATCTAGCCTGTTGCATGTTTTTATAAATAAAGTTTTATTAGAAAATAGCCCCTGCTCATTCATTTATGAAATATCCATGTCAACTTTAATGCTCTAAAAGCAGAATTAAATTTGACAGAGACTGTATGGCTCACTAAGACTAAAACATTTACTATCTGGCCTTAAAACAATGTTTGCGAACCCTGCTTGAAGGGGTCCAGAAGTTATAGGTGCAAAAAAAGCAGCTACCTCTAGATTGAGGAACAGTGGATAGTGAAGGAACTTGAAGAACTTATGCTAGAGCCTCTCCCCCACTTCGTTATTTATGGCTGTCCAGGAACATACAGAGTGGCCTATGGCAAAGAAACTTGCCAGAGTTGTCAGATTGGGAGAGCATGGCTTGAGGGTGCCTGGTCTTTGAGGATCACTAGGATACCACCCTGAATTTAAAAATGGAGGACTGGAACCCTGATGAGAGTTACCCTCATGCTGCTATTGCCTTCTGGTGTCCCTTTGATGCCCTCTATTGACAAATCCTAACATTGTTTCAGTTGGCAAAAGAGAAATGTTTATAGGGTCTAGCTCCAGTATTATAAAGTAGACCATAGAAGAGTGGATTTGAACCTGATACATAACAATTTGATCATTGGCACTTAAAAAAATGAAGAAGAAGAGAATATGAAAATGGCATGAGCCTCAAAACTGGAAAGGTTTTGCATGAGGAGTAAAAGTAAACAGAAATAGAAGTAAAAATGGGAGCTAGATAATAGACTTTCAGCCCATGAAGACTGCCAGGTATTTGGGTATTTGAGAGGTGGCTTCATTTAAGCATGAAGGTGAAGGGAACAGTCAGTTTATGGTAGCCAAACTTCAAGAGTGGAAAATTTTAAATTTTTAAGGGTGGTACAGTACTGAGTTTCAGCCCGTTCTTACAGTACTTGGCATGTAAGTTTGGCATAAATATTTGATGAATTAATGCATTACATAAGAATGTTTCTTAATGAGATAATGTACTTTAAAACAATGAGAGGGGAGTGGAGAAGTATTTTTAAATCATTAACATCAGATAAATGATTTTATTACATATTTGTACATATACTTTTGAATCATGGTGAATAAATTGTACTTGAATATAGTTCATAGGGATTTTCCACAAGGAAGTTTTTTCTTCTAACAGAATTTTTTAAATGATGGTTGTATAAATGCAAATGATGCTTAAAAATTGGCTAATTTCTAGTTACTGTTGTCCAGTGTTATTAATATATAACCAACCTGTAAAGAACTTAGTTTTTTATAGCAAATTTTCATAGGATGAAGAGAAGGGTTAATTTTTTTAATGTGGAAATTATTCCAGTGAAAATAAAAAATATAACTTTTCTTTAGAGATTTAATAATTTGTTAGTAATTTATTGCTATTTCTGATTCTAATATGAAACTAATGGTATTTGCATATAAATAATTGTTAGGTGAAAATTAACCAAGCCTGATTTTTTTCTACTTTAAAGTAAACTATCACTGAAATGCTGTTATTTTGTTTTCTTTTCACCACAAAAGAGTAAAGATTATGTTTATTTTATTTTTATTTTTTTAAAAGAACCAGAATCGAGCAGTAGATCAAGTAATTAGAGCCGTAAGAAAAATCTGTAGTGCTTTAGATGGTGTAGAGACTCCTGCGATTACAGAATCGGTAAAGAAGCTAAAGAGAGCAGTTAATCTTCCAAGGAGTAAAAGTGCTGATGTGAGTATTTTTTAGTAACTAGCATTTTATTACATGCAGATATGTAGTACTTAAGTGACCATCTACTGCTTATACTGGCAGATTTTTGCTTCTACTTGAAAAAATGTTATTTTAATTTTGGCTTTACTTTTTTTTGTGCGGGGGGTTGTTAATCCTCATCTGAGGATATTTTTTCCATTGAATTTTTATTTTGAGAGAGAGAGAAATATGAGAGAGAAACATCAGTCAGTTGCCTCCCACACAACCTGCCAGTGGCCTGAGATCAAACCTGTAACCCAGGTACATGCCCTTGACTGGGAATCGAACCCTAAGACTCCCTGGTGGACACTCTAACCACTGAACATATCTGCCAGGGCTTTGCTTTATACTTGATTGGATGACTTAACTGGTAAGGTAGGGAATTCCTAACAGGAGATGGGCTGCCTGGGAAGTTTTGTGAGAGTTGACATTGAATAGGTGGTTGCCAAACTGTGAACTTTTTTTATGTAGAGCAGGAACTCGGGCATAAATGATTTGGTTTGCATGAAGAACTGAGATGGCAGTAGGTACCATTTTTCCCTTTGGATAGAATCTTTATGACTGCCAATAGGGGGACTCCTATTTTGGACTATATCTCCTTGTGGAGAAGACCCAAATGTCTCAATAGTGACTTACTGCCTCAGTGGAAACCAGGTTTTCTATTTTATCCCTCTTTTGATAGCATACTGTTGCTTTTAGGAAAAGCTCTCCCCAACCTCTTTCTGTTCATAAGGATGTTCATAGCTTTTACTGGAAGGATGAGAGAAAGTGGATTGCAAGACACAATAAGTTATGTTGATAGTTAAAAGTTATGTTAATAGTATGCCCATCAACAGATATCTAGGAGATAGCTCAATCCATTTATTCTCAGAAAGCTTATCCATATAATATACAGAAATTTGGGTATATCCAAATTTTCTTATGTACTATTTTTAAAAAATTTAAAAATATATATCAAATCACTTGGAGGTGATAAACTACCGTGGTCCGAATGTTTGAGATTTGTATTTGTTATATTAATGAATAATGGAGCAAACAGTATGAGGAGGGCTCAATTGAAATAAATATAAGAGCTATTTTGAAACACAATGGAGTTCTAGTTTTCTTTTCTTTTTTATATTTTTAAAATATACATTTTTTAATTCATTTCAGAGAGGAAGGGAGAGGGAGAGAGAGAGAGAGAGAGAGAGAAATGTCAATGATAAGAGAGAATCACTGATTGGCTGCCTCCAGCATACCACCCTCCCCCCTCCCTTCTAGGGATCGAGCGCAAAACCTGGGCATGTGCCCTGACTGGGAATCAGATTGTGACCTCTTTGTTTATTGGTTGGATGCTCAACCACTGAGCCATGCTGGCCAAGCGAGTTCTAATTTCCTTAAGGCTGTTCTTACCATGCTAATAATAAAGCAACTATGGAAAATAAAATACTGTATTAGAATATTTATCACTTTGGGTTTCAAATTTTAATCTAGTTTAATGAGGCAGATTTTGTCGAGTTTATATATTTTGCAGTAATTTTCAGTTACTCTGAAATTTTTTTAATTGAATTTATTGGGGTGACATTGGTTAATAAAATTATACTGTAATTTTCTTGATACAAAAAATTATCTTTTATTTGGTTGGGAGATTTTACTTTTTGATTTATTAACTCTGCAGACATTTTTGAGAGGTTTCCCCTGGGAAAGGTTTCTTTGATATAGCATTTAATGTATTGAAGTGAAAGGTAAACATTTTGTTATGTCATAGGCTATTGTTTGGCTAATTTGTATGTGTATGCAGGTGACCTCTGGAAAGGGAGACCCTAACAAGAGTTCAACTAGGGGTATGTATGTCTTTAAGTTCTTTATATTTTAGCAATGATTATTGCTTTTTCAGAGAATTATATTAATAATTTCTTTACATCTAGGCTCACTGAATCCTGAAAATCCTGTTCAAGTAAGTGTGGATCAATTAACTGCAGCAATTTATGATCTTCTGAGACTCCATGGAAATTCTGGTAGGAGTTCTTTGGATTGTGCTCAAAGTAACAGGAACATCAAGGAAGCATGGACTGCAACAGAACAGCTTCAGTTTACTATTTTTGCTGCACATGGAATTTCAAGTAATTGGGTATCAAAGTAAGTAACTGTTTAAAAGAATATATGTACAGCTTTACCTAGAAATTATTCTAGTCTTGTAAAATGTCAGCATTCACTGTCATCTTGGTATTTACATGAATGAAAAAAGAACCACTAGATACCTTAGTGGATTTTATAAAAATTACAGGGATTTTTGAAGCTGTTCCAGTAAAAAATATCACTCCTGCTACATGCAAAAAAAGGCAAGAAAATGTTTAAACTTACTAGGGCAAATGTTGATTAATAAATCGGTCTAATTTATGACTGGAATTCTTTTGCCTTTCCTTTAGAACCAGGGTAATTTGGAACAGTGTAATGGGACTAGACTTTATCTCTTTTTCTTCATTTTAGCAGTTTATTGATTGCTAGACTTTGAAATCTGCAAGAGCAGATTTCTTCAAATTTTTTGTTTTTATCTTACTTTAGGACATACTGATAGATTTTTAGAAGGAACGAAAGGGCGGGAGGTGGGAGGGGGATGGGGCAGAGGAAAGACATGGATGTGAGAGAGAAACATCAATGGGTTGCCTCCCATACATGCCCTGACTGCAGAGTAAGCCTGCAACCCAGGTGTGTGTCCTCACTGGGAATGGGTGTGTAGGATGATACTCGAATTGAGCCACACTGGCCAGGGCTCTTCTATAATTTTTAATTTAGGTTTTTCCTTTCTGATTTTTTGTCAATGCCATAAAGTTTTCTGACTTTAATTTATTTGCAAATAACTAATACAAACTGAAAAGTCCAAACTGAATATTTAAATTTAAATTGTTTCATAATAGCTTAATGCTATAGAATAAGATAAAGCCTAGTAGAGAGATACCAAACATAAATTCTGCTTAAGTTGAGCTTCATATAAAATTTAAAAAAAAAGAAATATAAAAAATAACATATTAAGTTGAATGTGGTATATTAATTCATTCAAGAAATATTTACTGAACGCTATCTGTGGGCTGTGTTCTTTGTGCTGCTAGAGGTGCAGCAGTAAAAAGGCAGGAAAACTCTGCCCTCCTGGAACTTGCTTTTAAGTGGGTACTGCCCATGGCTGGGTATCTCAGTTGGTTAGAGCATCGTCCCGATATGCCAAGGTTTTAGGTTTGATCTCCAGTCAGGGCACATACAAGAATTAACCAATGAATACATAAGTAAGTGATACAATAAATCAATGTTTCTTTCTCTCAAAATCAATCAATAAAACAAATACTTAAAAAAATAAGTAAATGGATACTACTGCTATCTGAAGGTATTTCATTCTTTTAACTAGTTACAGGGATAATACCCTTCAAATCTTCCATACACACACAAATAATTTTAAGGATACTATTAAGGGGAACAAATACTTAATAGAAGACAATACAGAAAACAAAGATAATTAAGATAGAAATAAATTTAATGCTGAAATAAAGAGGGACAAGTGGTATGAGGTTGAGAAAAGCAATTAAATCACTAACTAGGGATGTTTTGTGAACCAATGAGATTAGATTTAAAAAATATTTATAGCCCTGGCCAGTGTGGCTCAGTTGATTATTGTTCCATGCACCAAGTGGTCACTAGTTCAGTTCCTGGTCAGGGCACATGCCTGGGTTGTGAGTTCGATCCCTAGTAGGGGACATGCAGGAAGTAGCCAATCAATGTTTCTCTCTCGTTTCTCTCTTCCTCCCTCCCTCCCTCCCTCCCTCTCTCTCTCTCTCTCTCTCTCTTTCTCTAAAAATCAATAAAAACATATCTTTAAAATGTTATATTTATAATATAATATGTATATTAACAAAATGGTTAATGTGTAAGCTTACCAGAATACTAGTACAGTAGTTTTATTGAACCTAAGACTTCTGTTCTACAAGATTGCCTGATTATATGTAACCAGCTGCTTGTGGCAATTAAGAGCTAAATTGTTGCTATGTAATTCGAGAATATAACAGCATCTGTCCCCATTGACGGAAGCCTCATAATAAAGACTGACTCAGTGCAAGTCAGACCAATGCATTATTCATATGCTTAACTATTTCAGTGCCTTAGCCAAGGAAAATGGCACCTAGGGATGATAATGTTTGTGCTCTGTCTTCCTAGAATTTATCTAGAAATGAAGAATTGCTCAATGTCATTCAACTAAAATCTAAAGCTTATAACTGAGCACAACATTTAGATAAATTCTCCAGCTGATATCATTTTACCCCCTTAAACTGGCAGCTAGGGATACATGTTCCCTTCTCTATACACTTTGCTATGCCTCTCTCTATTTTACAGAACTTATAGTAGTTAAATTTCAGAATTTTTTTTATAAGTTCAAATGAATGATGACCAAATTATTTCAGATAATAATCATTTTTAGAAAGGATGGCTAATGATATTTATATGTATCAATTAACTGATCTGTGTTCTCAAGTAAAATAAAATAAAACTTTTTTTTCTCAGTTATGAAAAATACTATTTGGTATGTTCCCTGTCTCACAATGGAAAAGATCTTTTTAAACCTATTCAATCAAAGAAGGTTGGCACTTATAAGAATTTCTTCTATCTTATTAAATGGGATGAACTGTAAGTGAAATTTCTGGCTTTTTATTTTTTTAGTATAACCTGTTTACTTCTTTTCCATGTATGCATCCTAGTTTTTATTTTATTTCAATTTTCATTAAAACCCATAGAATGCTTACTGACATCTTAAAGTCTCTTCTAGATATGATTCTATAGAACAGACTGAAATTCTGATTTCAAATCTACATGCTCTTAAATTGTAGAAATTCTTCCTAGACTTTGTCAAGTTAAAAACATAAATTTATGAGTAATTCTAGAAAGTTATTAGGTATGTTATAACATTGCTTAGTTTAGTATTTATTCTATAACACTAAATATGAAGCCTTGTTTTTGGTTAACAGATAAAATTATCTTGAATCCATGTACAAGATGATATTTGCACTGTTAATATTTTTTAAATATTGTTTAAGGAAATGCTTTTTATTACTTAGGCAGATAGGCCATTGCAGAGTTTTCTATTTTTTATTCTGAATTTATTAAATGTTTTCCTATTTTTTTTATTATAAAAATAACACAAGTCTGTGAAATTAATCATATAAAACAAAATGCATATAGGTGAAAAGGGTCACTTTTTTTCAACACTTAACCATGTCATGGCTCCTCAAAGTTACTACAACCGACCTTATGTGACCTTTTAGACTAAAAAAATAACAAAAAAAACCACCAAAAGTATTGGTAAACATCTACATATGTCTGTTTGTGCACACATATATCCTGAATCAGAAATACTCAATAAATATTTATCTGCTTTTTTCTTAAGTAAATAAAAATTAATTACTATTTTGCCTAGAAATTAGCATTGCAAGTCTTAAGTAAAGGTGCTAACAAATTTTTGAAGAAATAAATGCTATATATTTGAAATTTTAATAAAATTAGTTCAAGATTTTAATATAGTACATGTTGGCCACGCTTGTTACTTAAGTAAAGGAGACCCAGGATTAAAGATTATTTGATACACCAAATAAAATACCTAAAATTATCAGTTTCCTTAAAGAGTTAATCTTCATGTTCAACTTAATTTGTTTTTTCTGTTAATATCTTTTTCCTTCCCATAGAATTATTTTTCCCATCCAGATATCACAGTTGCCATTAGAATCACTTCTTCACCTTACTCTTTTTGGAATTTTAAATCAGAGCAGTGGAAGTTCCCCTGATTCTAATAAGCAGAGAAAGGGGCCAGAAGCTTTGGGCAAAGTTTCTTTACCTCTTTTTGATTTTAAACGGTAAGTGTTACTGAGTTGTGATGGTGAGTTACTGCAGACACATCTGCAATCTCAAAATTGGCTAGAGAACAGGGTAGGAATACAAACATGAGATAATGAGCTGAATCAATTCTTTCAATGTAATAAAAGGAGGTCAGATCAGAGGAAACCAAAGTTATTCTACTATGGTTTGATCATATCTAAATGGGTATTCAAAGGATTATTTGTCACTCATTGTTTAGGAGAAAAGTGGCAATCAGTTCACTGTCATTTTATTAACATAACTAGTGGCCCAGTGCATGAAATTCATGCACACGGTGAGGGGGTGTTCCACAATCCGGCCTGCAGCCTCTCCAATCTGGGACCTCTCAGGGGATGTCCAACTACCGTTTTAGGCCTGATTCCTGTGGGATTGGGCCTAAACCGCAGTTGGACATCCCTCTTGCAATCTGGGACTGCTGGCTCCTGACCACTCACCTGCCTGCCTGCTTGATTGCCCTAACCACGCTGCATGCCAGCCTGCTTGCCCCCATCTACCCCCCCCCACCAGCCTGCTCACCTCCACCTGCTCTCCCTGCCAGCCTGCTTACCCCCCAATTCCCCTCCCCGCAGGCCTGATCACTCCCAACCGACCCACACTGATGGCCTGCTTGCCCCCAATAGGCCTCCCCTGCTGGCCTGCTCACCCTCAACTGCCCCCCCCTGCCAGCCTGATCACCCCCAACAGCCCCCCATTCTGCCAGCCCAATCACCCCCAATGGCCCCCCTTCCCCACTGGCCTGATCATCCACAACTGCCCTCCCCTCTTGGCCCCTAACCACCTCTACCTCGGCCCTGCTTTGTCCAGAAGAACATCTGGAAGGTCTTCTGGAAGATCTCTCAGTCTAATTAGTATATTACCCTTTTATTAGTATAGAAAGAGGCCTGGTGTATGGAGGTGAGCAGGCCGGTATGGGGGCCAGTTAGGGGAAAGCAGGTTGGTTTGCCCTGAAGGGTGTCCTGGATCAGGGTGAGGATTCCCTTAGGGGGCGGGGCAGCCTAGGCGAGGGGCCTGTGGTGGTTTGCAGCCTGGTCACACCCCCATTGGTGTGGAGGTCCCCACTAGGGATAGTGCTGGCCTAGGTGAGAGGCTGAGGCAGTTTGCTGGCCAGCCACACCCCCTTCAGCGTGGGGGTCCCCGCTGGAGTACCTGGACAGTCTGAATGAGGGGCTGATGGAATTTTGCAGGCTGACCATGCCGTTCAGCAGGGACCCTGACCCTGATGGTGGTGTGGCTAGCCTGGGTAAGGAGCTGAGGGCCATTTTTAGGCTGGCCATGCCACCTAGTGGGGACCCTCACCTCAGTGGTAGTGTGGCCAGCCCGGGTGAGGGTCTGAGGGCCATTTTCAGGCAAGCTTCCCACTTGCTCCAGCCTGCTGTGTGGCCGCTGCGCACAGGCCCCTCCTTCAGCAGCCAGCCCAGGTGGGTGGGAAGCTTGGCTTCCGCCGGTGGAGGTGACGCAAGCCTCCTGCCCGCTTTGGCTGGCTCTGTGGCCACCACCACCTTTGTCCCACTAATTTGCATATTCCCTCCTAATTGGCTGTGGGTGTTGTGGAATGATGGTCAATTACCATATTTCTCTCTTATTAGTATAGATACTATGGTCTTTTCAGTATCCTTGCTATTACTAAAACAATTCCACTTTCCTCTTCTTATCCCTATTCTATACTTATAAAATTTCAGGGAGTTTACAACTGAACATTATTCCCTTCTCTTTTCCTGTCTACCTAACTGCTATGGGCCCCTGGCCTTTAATTGCCAAAGGTTCTACATGAGTATAAAAACTTAGGGGGAAGGAATTTCTTTTAAGCTTTGTCTACTAATAGTCATAGTAATCGACCTGACTTTTCAGCTGACAATTTTAATTATATTTTAAGTAGCAGTATGTTTCATGAGATCATCAAGAGTCTTCCTAAATGAATAAAAAATCAATTAAATGAAGTTTGAGATATATTTCATATAATACATAGTAAAATTTTGGAGAGCAATAATGCATGTGAGTATATTAAAGCAGTAAGCAGATGGCATTAAGTTTGAGACTTTTCCAAGCAGTGTAGTTAGTCTAAGTAGTGTAGTACTTAACATTAAAAAAATACTCAGAAGTTAAGAGGGAAGATGATTTTACGTTAATACATACACCAAAACAAAGTCTGTTATTTAGTTCAGTTAATGTGCTACAGTATGGTAATCAGAAATCCTGGTCTTGAAA
Organism: Lasiurus cinereus; assembly: GCA_011751065.1. NCBI lineage: Eukaryota > Metazoa > Chordata > Mammalia > Chiroptera > Vespertilionidae > Lasiurus > Lasiurus cinereus. Next base: position 836,199 of record JAAGEH010000135.1, read on the forward strand.
TTATTTTTAAGTAATTTGTGTTAAGGTGCAATTTGCATACAACCTGATGAAATCACTATCATGGAAGCCAAGTGACTTAGAGGCACTTCGGTCGGCCTCAGTAACAAATGAGTTCTTAACTCATTTTTAAGTAAACAGAATCAAGCATTTAGCTTGCCTTTCCTTTACAGTTATATCTCAAGGTTACAAAATAATTGATGTGAGAATGTGCTTTATAAAAATTTCAGCTAATTATTGCAGAGGGAATGGTAGAATATCACAATTTTGCAACCCTTACTAAAATAATTTAGGTCAGGATTAGATTTAGGTCAGTCTCGACACAGAAAATATAGGAGATATTTTGGGCCAGATAATTGTTTGTTGTGAGAGATTGTCCTGTGCATTGTAGAATGTTTGGCAGCATCCTTGGCTTCTGCCCACTAGATTCCAGTAGCACCCCAATTGACAACCAAAAATGTCTCCAGACATTGCCAAACGTATACTGGGGACAAAAATCACTTTTGGTTGAGAACTATTGATTTAAGTAGTGAATATGAATACTTGCTTAAAACCATTAAGTGATTAGCTTTTCTGGAACTTCATAATGGATGATTTAGACTGAAAGCATCTAAATAAACTGATTAACCTCACAGAAATGTGTGCCTCTTTATTTGAGGCAATAGAAAGTAGTATACAATACCACCTATAGAGTATTAAGTATTCTTGCCAGATAACTACACCTGAATCAGGTCAAGCCTCTCTAGATCTAACTACAACTTTTTTTTTATCCTCACCTGAGGATATTTTTTCCATTGGTTTTTAGAAAGTGTAGAAAGGAGAGAGGAGGAGGGAGAGAGTGAAACATCAACGTGAGAGAGACGCTTCAATTGGTTGCCTCCTGCTTGCACCCTGACCAGGCTGGGAATGAAACCCTGAACTCTTTGGTCTGTGAGCCAGTGCTCTAACCACTGAGTTAAACTGGCCTGGGCTACAGAAAATATAGAAGATAAAGGAATGTGGTAAATGATCGACCAGAGTAATGCAATTAGTAAAATTCAGGATAAGGAAAATACTCAAAACAAAAGACCTGATTTCTTCAACAAACAGTAGGGGGGTGGGGATGGGAGAATAGGAAGAATGTACAGATTAAAACAAACTTTTTCTGTAAAGGGGACCAGATAGAAGTCATTTAGGCTTTGAAGGTCATGTGGTCTCTGTTACAAAGGCAAAAGCAGTGATAGACAGTATGTAAGTGAATGTGTGGCTTTGTTATAATAAAAGTTTATTAATGAAACCAGGTAATAGGCTAAAGTTTTGTTAACTCTTGAATTAAAAGATACTTAAAAAGACATATCAACCACATGCAAGTGTTGGACCTTGTTTGGATTCTTATTTGAACAAACCAACTATAAAAAGAACTTTGAGACAGTCCAGGAAATTTGAATACTAGATAGCTGATTATTTTAAGTAGTTATTGTTAATTATTATAGGAGTGGTAATGTGATTGTACTTATTTTATAAATTGATTGTGATGATATTAGTCAACATGAACATACAGGTTTCAGGTATGAGTTTCTATGTCACAAGATCTGTATATTGCACCATGTCCCCACTACTCAAAGGTTATAGTTATTTTTAAATAAAGGTGTTTATCATTTTGAGATATATAAAAGTATCTACAGATGAAATAATGTGATAGCAATTTACCTTAACCTAGTTGGGGATGAGAGTGGTTCTAAAAGAGACAGAATATAATGTGTCAAAGATTTAAAGGTTAATCTGTAAGAAAACATTAGGACTAGAGTCTAGCTTTGGAAAGGATATTTGCTATTTTAATAAAATGAACAAAGTTTAATGAAGTTTGTAGTTTTCTGCTTTTATATATATCTCATGTTAGCTTTCAGATATTTCTTCTGTGTGAAGATACATCAGTCTCTTTATTGCCATCAACTGGTTGTCTCAGGCAAATGTCAGCACACTGTAGCCTACTGCCTGCTTTTTGTAAATGGAATATTGTTAGAATACAATGCACATATTTAAATGTCATTTGTAGCTACCTTGCACTATAATAGCAGAGTTGAATCTCTGCAACCAAGATTGCCCAGAAAACTCAGAGTATTTAGTGTCTGGCTCTTTAGAGGTAAAGTTTGCTGACCCCTGGTCCAGGGCACCGATAAAAATTCTTAAATGATTGGTGCTGTCACAAAATAGGTATTGGTTTTTTGTCATATGTTTTTGTTTTTATGATAAAAGTTAGGGCACGGTTCTGTAATCCAAATTTCCTTTGTAGATGATCTTCAAAGAGTATCCTTTACCCTCCTATTTATTGAATTGTTTTGGGGACAGTATGTTTTGTTTTATCCTCAATTCCTCCTCAGATATGTTCATTCTCTCTTCCTTTGTTCTAATCCCCACACTTTAACTCATTTACGTAAAGATTAGTACACTATGGAAAGTGTTTCCTCCTGATATGTTTTTAAAGAGGACATTTTTTAAATATAGAAGATGATTAAAAAAAGTTTGAATACTAACATTTCAAACTCATTACTATGTGTTGTGAGCTTTGGATTTTAAAAATGAAAACTACAGTATTCTTCTGCTTACATTGTGTAGGTTTTTAACATGTGGAACTAAGCTTCTGTATCTTTGGACTTCGTCACATATAACTCCTATTCCCGGAACAAACCCCAAAAAAGGATATGTGACGGAAAGAATAGTGTTACAGGTAATGGATACTTTTTTTTTTTAATCCTTACAAGATATATTTATTGACTTTAGAGGATAATGCTACTTCTTGATATGTGGAGAGGTTTAAATTTAAATTTCTTTATAAAACGTGTATGTATACCATGGTTTGGGTTGTTATTAAAGAAGCCTAATCAATCTTGTTTCAACTTTAGGTTCTATTTTAAATTTAAGTGTCAATAAATCACTTCCTATTTCTGAGAAACAGTAAAATATGCCCTTGTACCCATCCCAAACAATATATGTGCTATCGAGAATTACCAGCAATGGTAATCACTTTCAGCAAAAGGACATTGATTTAACATACAATCTAAAATTCACCCTGATGCCGAAACCAGTTTGGCTCAGTGGATAGAGTGTCAGCCTGCGGACTGAAAGGTCCCAGGTTCAATTCTGGTTGAGGGCAAGTATCTTGGTTTCGGGCACATCCCCTATAGGGGGGCGTGCAGGAGGCAGCTGATCGATGTTTCTAATTCTCTATCTCTCTCCCTTCCGCTCTGTAAAAAATCAATAAAATATATTTAAAAAATAAAAATAAAAAAATTCACCCTGATGGCTAAGAAAAAATAATGTTTTCAAAGACGAATAAGTTAATTTGGTAAATATATATGTGTCATATTCAGCTGTAATTTGATCAACTTCTATTAAATTTTTAAGGTTGATTTTCCTTCTCCAACATTTGATATCATTTATACCACTCCTCAAGTTGACCGAAGTATTATACAGCAACACAACTTAGAAACATTAGGAAATGATATAAAAGGGAAACTTCTTGATATTCTTCACAAAGACTCATCACTTGGGTATGCTCCTTTGATTGTTTTGCCTGGTTATCTCTTAAAATGTAAAGCTCAAGTTAATGATTTATAAAGTGCCCTGATTTAGTTAATGATTTAACAATATTTTTGGTATGGAAAGATTTCTATCTCTGTTTTTTAATTATATAAAAAGACTACATGATTATATCAAACTTCAAAAACTTGTACAGGTCAAATCTTTTACATGATCAAAAGATAAACAACAGATAGGGACCTATATTTACAGTAAATAGCAATATATGAATTTCTTTTTGTAAAAGAATAGTTTATTGTGTTTTAGAGAGGGAGAGAGAAATATTGATATGAGAGAGTAACAACGATCTGCTGCCTCCACAACCTGAGCATGTGCCCTTGACCAGGAATTGAACTGGCAATCTTTTGGTGTGCAGTACTATGCACAACCAATTGAGCCACACTGACCAGGGCTAAATTAATCTTCTTAAATGTATAAAGAATCTTTTCATATCAGTAGAAAAACAAACAACTCTGTAGTAAATTAGACAAAGAATATTAATAGGTAATTCTTTAGAAAAGAAATATAACGTCTTTTTAAACATCTAAAAAAAATGTCAACCTCTCAGTTTGTGGAGAGGTTTAAATTTAAATTTAATCAAGGAAATGTAAATTAATATAAGATACCATTTCATACATATCAAATTATTGAAAATTAAAATGTCCCATCATAGAAAGTGTTGATGAAGATACAGAAAAGGGATTATATTGTTGGCGGAATTCTCAAGAGCTTTTGGAGCAATTTGGCAAAATCTATTAAGGTCTTAATTTGTATAGTCTGCAACCTATAGGGGGGCGTGCAGGAGGCAGCTGATCGATGTTTCTAATTCTCTATCTCTCTCCCTTCCGCTCTGTAAAAAATCAATAAAATATATTTAAAAAATAAAAATAAAAAAATTCACCCTGATGGCTAAGAAAAAATAATGTTTTCAAAGACATTTCAAAGACATAATGTACCAATTCCATTTCCAGTTAGTTTTATATCTTAGAGGGAAAAAACACTTTTGTGTTTACATATGGAGACAAGGATGCTCATTGCAGTATGCATTTGAATTATTATAAAATTGATAGGGAATGTTCATCAATGGAGGTCAAATTATGGTACATTTATCCAACAGAGTATCATATAACTATTAAAAATTAAGTTATAACTATGTACTAATATGTCAGATATGTTAAATGAAGAAAACAAGGAACAGAATAGTATATATAATATGTTACCATTGAAGAAAAAAAAAAAAAATATATATATATATATATATGCTTCTATACAAATGAACTCTGGAACAATATTCAGTATAAGCAGTTGCTACTGGGAGGGGAATTAGAAGAAGGGAGATCTACTGTGTACTTTTCTTCAATATTTGAAATTTTTTCAGTACTCCACATTTCAATGCATGTATTATATATACAAATAGATGCATAGTAAAATAGTGAAATCATTCATTCACATAAACATTTGTTATTAAGGTTAAATTAGAATCTCCAAAACAAATCTTTCTCTTTTTAATATTCCTCAATTGAGCTATATAACCAACTTCTAAAATTTTATAATAGCATTTGTGTGTTACATGACATTTCATTTTACTTGTATAAAATGGATAAGATTCTTGCTCTTTGGGTGGATTTTGCTTATCCAACTCTGATTTCTAGTACATGACATCTGATTAGAGCTTAATAAATAGTTATTGTACTGAATTATCCTTCATTTTCGTAAGTAAGACTCTTTTATTAAGTCAAAATTATTTCTTTCTATTCCCCAAATTAGGGTAAATTAGTGGTACATTGTTTTTCTATCCCAAATTAGTATTAATAATTCCACCAAGAAGTGGCTAAAATGAATGAATTTCTTTTTTGCATTTTTAATCGTTGAAACTATAACTATTATTGTCATATCATTAAGGAGTAATTTAGTTCTGTTATGTGTGCAGACTATCTAAAGAAGACAAAGCTTTTTTGTGGGAGAAACGTTATTATTGCCTCAAACATCCAAATTGTCTTCCTAAAATACTAGCAAGTGCCCCAAACTGGAAATGGGTTAATCTTGCCAAAATTTACTCATTGCTTCAGCAGTGGCCTCCATTAGACCCACTGACTGCATTGGAGCTTCTTGATTTGAAGTAAGTCAACTATGAATGAATTTATTTACTTTATTTTATTGTTGTTAATTTTTTAGTAAAGTATTATGTTGCAGGAATACTTCCCTTTGTTTTAATATGAAAGCAATTCAATACAATATAAATGTGTAAATGTGTATTTCTACTAACATACCTTTTCATCAAGGTTATTAAAAAGGCATGTCATATTTAAAACTAACCTAAGAGAATAAGGTAAATTTAGAATAATTTGTTAAATTTATGATGTGGGCCAAAATTAATTTTTATAAACTTAACAGTTTCTAAACCAATCCCCTAATAAAATTTGTATAGCATGTTAAGATTTACTTCCTAAAAGAAGAAACATATTGCTTTTGAATAAAGAGCTGTTTGAGCATTCATTGTCAGAAATAGATTAAGATTGTGTTTTCAAGAAATATAGCTTCATTAGAAAGAAGTTACCGTCAAATCTTGATTTTTGTGATACTTTTCTAGATTTGCTGATCAGGAAGTGAGGTCCCAAGCTGTGGCGTGGATGGAGACTATTAGCGATGATGAGCTGACAGATCTTCTTCCACAGTTTGTACAGGTGTGTTTTTTACTCCATTTCCTACTCTCCCTACTCTTACCCCAGTTTTTATGAGTAGGGAACTTGCTAAGGGATTCCCTTTTCCATTTGGATAAAAAGTACTTCTGTAGTGGGAATGTTAAGGTGCATTACATTTGGATTTAGTATGCATTTTGTTTCTACTATTGTGAACTGCCCCACTTGAATATTATTTACAGACACACACACCCCTGCGTGGCCAGATTATTATGATTTCTGAACGCATAATAATCTGGCCACTCAGTGTATTCTTGAGTACCTCATTTATTTGATATCAAAGATACTATAAATCATGCACCTGATCAGTTTTCCCCTTTGCACTGGCTGATAGAAAGCTCAGGGCAATAGGTGGTTGATATCCAGCAAAAGTTTAGAATACTTTTGCTACCCATTTGAGATACAAATACACTGAGTGGCCAGATTATTATGCGTTCAGAGGTCATAATAATCTGGCCACTCAGTGTATATATATGTATTTATGGATTTTTAAAAAATAAGTTTTTGATTTTTAGAGAGAGAAAAGAAAGGAAAGGAAGAGAGAAAGAAACATCAATTGGCTGCCTCCTGCATGCCCCCTACTGGGAATCAAGCCTGAAACCTGGTCGTGTTCCCTGACCAGGAATTGAACCAGTGCCTGGGATGGCGCTCCATCCACTGAATCACACTGGCCTGGCTGTACCTGGATTTTTAATTGTTTGACTTTTTAGATTCTCCGAACAAATCAGACTTAAACTTTTCTTTTTCTTTCCTGGCCATTTAAATAAAGCTAATGGAAGTAATTCCCAGGTCTATATTTTTCTGCTTGATTTGATTAATTTAGCATAAGTTAATTTATGTTTCATTTTTACCAATATTTTTCATAAATAAGAATAAACTTTATATAATTTCTTTTTTGATAATTTTATCCTAACAGTGTAGTATGGGGGTTGACCACTAGTAATTCTTATTTTTCTTTTATGTGTAGGCTTTAAAATATGAAATTTATTTGAACAGTTCATTAGTACGCTTCCTTCTGTCCAGGGCGTTGGGAAATATACAGATAGCACACAACTTATATTGGTAAGAATTACGTTTTCTTTAGTACTTTATTTCCATTCTTAGTATTTATACTCTGATAGTATGACCAGACTACTTACTATGGATACCAGATAAAGAAGCTATATGTTTATGTTCTTAAAAATAAAACAACAGAAACCAAACTCTCTATTATAAAGATATTTGGCATGTTAGAGGTCTATGATAATGAATGAATTTTTACTTGCTTATATGACTTAAAATAAATTTCTGGGTGACTAAAATTGAACCAGTTGAATTTATTTTTGAGAGATGTTCATCTAGTTTTCAGAAGTGGCTGACAAATATTTGCTCTGTTAGGCTCCTCAAGGATGCCCTGCATGATGCACAGTTTGGTGCCCGGTATGAGCATGTTTTGGGTGCTCTCCTCTCAGTAGGAGGAAAAGGACTCAGAGAAGAACTCTTGAAGCAGACAAAACTTGTACAGCTTTTAGGAGGAGTAGCAGAAAAAGTAAAGCAGGCTAGTGGATCAGCCAGACAGGTATGTACCCTTAAGAGGGAGCATAAATATTCTGATATTAAAGTATCTTTACAGTGCTAATAAGTGAAGTTGTTATTCTTTGTCAATAAATAGCCAATAGAACTCTTAACTCTACCTATTGTTCTTCGGGGCAGATGAGTTTAAAGGTAGTTTAAAATCTTTAGGAAAAGTTTTCACTACCTACATAAGAAAATCAGTGCTGCCGAAACCGGTTTGGCTCAGTGAATAGAGCGTCGGCCTGCGGACTGAAAGGTCCCAAGTTCGATTCGGGTCAAGGGCATGTACCGTGGTTGGGGGCACATCACCAGTGTGGGGCGTGCATGAGGCATCTCATCGATGTTTCTGACTCTCTATCCCTCTCTTCCTCACTGTAAAAAGTCAATAAAATATATTTAAAAAAAGAAGATTAGTGCTTATTAATTTCTTTCTGGTTAAAACTGTTCTCTTGAGTTTTTCCAGTTATTTTGCTTTTTAACTTTTATAACTGTAAAACTATGACGGGGTGCCAATGTTTAAAAAAATCCAAATAATGAAGAAATTATACAATAAAAAAGTTAAGACTTTTTCAGATTTATTTTCTCCTTGTAATTATCTATTTTTCAGTTTTGTGTTTCCTTCTTGATCATTTTTTAAGTTTATACATATATAAACTTAAGTACATATAAAATTTGGGGAGATTAAAAATATTTTTACAAAAATATGTGTATATGTTGTTGAGGTGAATTTTGCACAACATAAAATTCACCATTTAACCATTTTAAAGTGTATGATTCATTGACATTTAGTACATTGTCATGCACCCACTGACTACTCCTCATATGGCATTCTTTTTACTTCATTCTTTTACATGTGGTTGTCCAGTTTTCCTAGCACCTAGACTATTCTTTTTCCATTGGATGAGCTCAGCATACTTCTGAAAATCAATTGACCATAGATAAATGGGTTTAATTCTGAACTCTCAATTTTGGTCCATTGATCTATAAGGCTTTTTTATGCCATACTGTTTTCATTACTGTAGCTTTGTCATATGTTTGGAAAGCAGGAAATACTTTGTTCTTTTTCAAGTTTGTTTTAGCTCTTTGGAAGTCTGTAGCAATTCTGTGTGTATTTCAGGATCAGTTTGTCTATTTCTGCAAAAAAGCAGGTACAATTTTGATAAGGATTGTGTTGAATCTGTAGATTGATTTAGGAAATACTGCAATCATAGTTTCTTTTTTTGGGGGGGTGATTTTTATTTTTATGTTTTAATAAATCTTTATTGTTCAGATTATTACAATTGTTCCTCTTTTTTCCCCCCATAGCTCCCCTTCACCTGGCTCCCACCCCACCATCTGCCCTTAACTCTCTCCCATTGTCCTCATCAATAGGTATATGATTTTTGTCCAGTCTCTCCCTGTACCCCTCTCACCTCTTTCCCCTTGAGAATTATAGTCCACTCCCTTTCTATGCCCCTGATTCTATTCTATTCATCAATTTATTTTGTTCATCAGATTATCAATTCACTTGGTTTTTAGATTCACTTGTTGATAAATATGTATTTGTTATTCATACTTTTTATCTTTACCTTTTTCTTCTTCTTCCTCTTCTTAAAGAATACTTTTCTGCATTTCATATAATACTGGTTTGGTGCTGATGAACTCCTTTAGTTTTTTTCTTATCTGTGAAGCTCTTTAACTGCCCTTCAATTCTGAATGATAGCTTTGCTGGATAGAGTATTCTTGGTTGTAGATTCTTGCTATTCATCACTTTGAATATTTCTTGCCATTCCCGTCTGGCCTATATAGTTTCTGTTGAGAAATCAGCTGACAATCGTATTGATGCTTCCTAGTAGGTAATGAACTGTTTTTCTCTTGCTGCTTTTAATATTCTCTCTTTGTCTTTTGCTCTTGGTATTTAAATTATAATGTGTCTTGATGTGGTCCTCTTTGGATTCCTTTTGTTTGAAGTTCTGTGAACTTCCTGGACTTGTAAGTCTATTTCTTTCACCAGGTGGGGAAAGTTTTCAATCATTGTTTCTTCAAATAGGTTTTCAGTATTTTGTTCTCTTCTTCTGGCACCCCAAAATTCGGAAGTTGGTACACTTGAAGTTGTCCCAGAGGCTCCTTACACTATTTTCACATTTATAAATTCATTTTTCTTTTCCAGTTGAGTGTTTTCTGCTTCTTTGTATTTCAAATCTTTGACTTGATTCTTGCAATCCTCTAGTCTGCTGTTGGGTCTCTGTATAATATTTTTATTTCAGTCACTGTATGATTAATTTCTAGTTGGTCCTTTTTCATCTCTTCTTGGGTCTTGCTAAATTTATCTATCTTTTCTAGGAATTCTTAAAAAACCTTATAAGCGTGGTTTTGAATTCTATCTCCAGTCCTTTGTTTTCCTGCATTTCTTTCATTTGTTATCTGTTCCTTTGTTTCCACATTTTCACTGCTTCCTTTGATAGAGTGGCTTTGTGTGCTAGGTGTCCTATATGGCCCAGTAGCTCCGCCTCCCCAGTTACCTGAGGTGGACACTTTTTGGTGCACCCCTTTGTGGACTGTGTGTACAGCCTTGTAGTTAAGTCTTGATTGTTATTAGTATCACTGGGGAGAACTGACCTCCAAGCCAATTGGATGTGAGGATCAGCTGTGTCTGTGCCCAGAGAATTTCTGTGCTGAACTCAGCCGTAAGACTTGCAAGATTGCAACAGCCTCTGTGCTGGGCTTGGATATGGCAGAGTCTCAGGGTTGAGCAGACAGCCTTGGCTTCCCATCAGCCCTGCCCTACATGGTGGCCCCTTGGTCATTGTCCCTCGGAAATCATTGCAGCCCTCTTTGTGCGCACTTGCATGCACGCTTCCAGATCTCTGCCTTTCTGGCTCCCCTGAGTTTTTGTGTGCTCCGGGACCCGTATGAGTATGGGTCTCCAGGGTCTTGCCCAAAACTGGGGTTCAGTGCAGTTGGACCTGGATTTCAGTGCAGTTTGGGAGGTTGTTTTCCTCCCTCTAGAGAAAGCCTGGGGCACAATCAGCAGTCAGTCCTCTGCGTGTGCTTCCAGACCTCTTCCTTTCCTGGCTCCCCTAAATTTCTGTACACTCCTTCCTTTTTACAACAGTCCAGATTCCCCCCTTATGAGTCTCGCCTGGAATTGGGGTTCAGTGCAGTCGGGAATTTCCGTCTCCCTCCTGCTAGAGCGACCCACAGGTTGAGAACCGCTGCTGTAGAGCCTAAGACCATCAGAAAATACAGATATTTACATTATGATTCATAACAGTAGCAAAATTACAGTTATGAAGTAGCAATGAAAATAATTTTATGATTGGGGTCACCACAACATGAGTAACTGTATTAAAAGGTCACAGCATTAAAAGAGGTTGAGAACCACTGTGCTAGAGGAAGCCAGCCAGACCCTCCGCCACCCATCCTCTCCATGTGTGTGTCTGCATACCTGAGCTTTTTATAGCTCCTCTGCGTCTTCGTGAGTCCCTCTCTTTACTTCTAGTTGTAGAATTTCTACTCAGCCAGCTTTCCTGAGGTTCTGGGTGGTGTCCGTTCTGTCTTTTAGTTGTAGTTTTGAAATTGCTGTGCAAGGCAGCAGTTTAGGTGTTCACCTATGCCCCATCTTGGTTTCTCCTGCAATTTTAGTTTCAGTTCATGAATATGGGATGTCTTTCCATTTATTTAGATCTTTAATTTCTTTTAGCAGTTAATACTTTTTTTGCAAATTGCTCTTTTTACTTTATCTTGGAGAATTCATGTCAGTTCATAAATAGTTACATTTTATATTTCTTAATGGGTACACAATATTACAAGATAACTGTAGCATAAATTATGAATCTTTAATTCCTCTTTGTATATTGTTTATATATTTTCTTTTTTTCAAACAGTCCTACAATGCACTTTAGTATGTAAGTTTTTGCCCTTTGCTGGTATTTCTTTATAGGATATTCCTATAGTTAAGAGCTTTGCACATTTTTAGTTATAATTCCTATTAGATTATTGTACCAAAAATTTATATAAATATATATGCTGGTACACACCTCCCCTCCCAACCAGTATATTATGAAAGTATCTGTTTCCTACCCTGTTGCCAGCATTGGATATTACCTTAAAATTTTTGTCTTATGAAAATTATATCTCCCTTTTGTTTAATTTCTGTTCATTAGGCTATTAGTGAGTTTTAAGTAATATGTTAAATATGAACATATGCACTTTCCCTCCTATGTTTATAACCATTCTAATTTAATATTTATAATAAAAATTAACCCTCTTAGCAACGTTTGATAAATGGGTATTTTAAAAATTAGGTCTGCTTCTTAATTTGTTGTCTTAAAAATAGGACTTTATTTTCATTATATACTTACAGTATCAATCTCTTTTCTTAGGTTGTCCTCCAAAGGAGTATGGAACGAGTTCAGTCCTTTTTTCTAAGAAATAAATGTCGTCTCCCTCTCAATCCAGCTCTTGTGGCAAAAGAATTAAATATCAAGGTAACAAATAAAATACTTATATAAGTTCATATTACATTTCAAAATAATATGTAAGAAGAAGAGAAATGGGCAGGTATGCTTAAAGCAAATGAGTATAAAACCTGCATAGATTGGTTATAAGTATTGTGGATGTCTGTGGTATAACATCCATATTTATGTCAGTACATTTTTACTAATCACCATTCCTTAAAGAAATTAGTGTAAAATTATTTACTACCTCAGATTACATTTTTTTTTACAGTTGTATACTAGCTACATGAGAGGAATATGTTGTAATTCCAATGATAAAACTACACACTAACAGGCAGTTTTTTCCTTGTGAGTAGCCAGATAAACTCTTCCTGAATTTATAGCACTTTTTATAATTTTTAAAACCCATTTTATTTATTTAAAGTATGTTTTTATCGATTTTTTAGAGAGAGGGGGAGGGAGAAGGAGGGCAAAGAGAGAAACATCAATGGGTTGCCTTCTGTATGTGTCCTATTAGGGATCAAGCCTGCAATCTGAGCATGTACCCTGAACAGGAATAGAACCAGAGACCTCTTGGTAGACAGGATGATGCTCAGCCAACTGAGCCACACAGGCAAGGGCTTTAAGCACTTTTTAGAGCCATCAAAAAATAGTTCAGTAAGCCCAGATTGGTGTGGTTCAGTTGGTGGTAGAGTGTCTTCCAATGCACCAAAGTAGCCAGTTCATTTCCTGGTTAGGGCACATGCCCAGGTTGTAGGTTTGATCCCTAGTAGGGAGCCTTCAGAAGGTAGCCCATTAATGTTTGTCTCTCTCCCTCTCCCTCTCTCTAAAATCAAGAAAAACATATTTTTTTAAAAAATTAAGTGAAGTTCAGTGGTGGTCAGAATTGAGCAATTGTATTTTTTATATATATATATTTTATTGATTTTTCACAGAGAGGAAGGGAGAGGGATAGAAAGTTAGAAACATCGATGAGAGACATCGATCAGCCGCCTCCTGCACGCCCCCTACTGGGGATGTGCCCGCAACCAATGTACGTGCCCTGGACTAGAATCGAACCTGGGACCTTTCAGTCCGCAGGCTGATGCTCTATCCACTGAGCCAAACCGGTTTCGGTGAGCAATTGTATTTTGAATGGGGTTAATAGTAATACAAATAGTGCATTTTCTCTACCATGAGTTCAGCAAAAGCAACCAATTAATTCATTCATTAGAGTTTGTGGTTTTGAAAGGCCAGGGTACAGCTATCCTTAATGAAGTTTCAGATTTGAATTTTTTTTGTTTTAGTTGACATGGCTACTCTTCATTGAAATTTAACAGTGGTTACCTGACTTGTTTATGTTTTTTGGAGACAGAATGATGATATTTTCCCCTTTGGTTTTGTTTTATTGTTTACCCTTAAATTGGTCTCGTTGTCTTTTTTTTATATGATACATTTTTATTAGAGGCCCTGCACAGATTGGTGCACAATTGGGGTTCCTCGGCTTGGCCAGTGGGAATCAGGCCAAAACCAGCTTTCCAGCATCCCCCAAAGGTCCTGGTCATCCCCCAAGCCTGGCCAAGGGACCCCACCGGTGCATGGTCGGGGCCAGAGAAGGAACCGCAGGAGTTTGGCTGGCTGGGGAGGGGCCATGGGAGGGGTGTCCAGTTCATCTCGCCCAGTCCCAATTGGCCAGACCCCAGCAGCTAGCTAACCTACTGGGGGCAGCAAGCGTCTGCCCCCCATCATAGCAACTGGCTGACCAGTTGAACAAATGGTCGGACACTTAGCATATTAGGCTTTTATTATTTAGGATTGATTTCAGAGAGGAAGGGAGAGAGAGATGGGAACATCAATGATGAGAGATAATCCTCAAACTTTTAAAGCTCAAACTTTTAATAGTAAGTTTAAGTTTTTGTCTGAAGTTATTATTGTTAATCCTCACCTGAGGATATGTTGAGAGAGGGGTGCGGGGGTTGGGGAAGGAAGAGAGAGAGATCAATATGAAAGAGAAACAGGGATTGTTTGCCTCCTGCATGCACCCTGGTTGAGAATAAGAACCCACAACCTAGGTATGTATCCTGACCGGGTATTGATCTTATAACCTTTTGGTTTATGGGATGATATTCCAACCAATCCCATGCCAAGGGCTGTTTCAAGTGTTTTGTTTTGTTTTGTTTTGTTTTGTGTGTGTGTGTGTGTGTGTGTGTGTGTGTGTGTGTGTTTAATATATTTTATTAATTTTTTACAGAGAGTAAGGGAGAGGGATAAAGAGTTAGAAACATCGATGAGAGACATCGATCAGCTGCCTCCTGCACGCCCCCCACTGGGGATGTGCCTGCAACCAAGACACACGCCCTTGACCGGAATCAAACTCAGGACCCTTCAGTCCGCAGGCCGATGCTCCATCCACTGAGCCAAACTGATTTCAGCCTGTCTCAAGTTCTTAAGATTTTGCTTCTCTGCCCAAAAACTAGTAGATGATCTTTTACTCATATATGCTATGTTTAAGTTTCAGAAAGTATTTTTATATGCCATTTATCTGCCAGATTATCTAAAAAGCAAGTTTCCAGTGTTAATTTCTTTTGCCATAATTCAGAGAAACAAGTAAAAGGAGAAATGCCTAGGGCAGAAATAAATCTTACACCCATATTTATTCCATTGTTATATTTCTAATACTTAATGTGTTGTATTTGTAGTCGTGTTCCTTCTTCAGTTCTAATGCTGTGCCCTTAAAGGTCACAATGGTGAATACTGATCCAATGGGGGAAGAAATTAATGTCATGTTTAAGGTAAGCAAAATAAGGTTACTTTATTTTTATCAAATTCCTTTTCCATAATTATAAAAGTAACTTTGTTTATTTAATACTTAGTTAACTTGATTAAGTATGTGTAAGGTTGTCACTAACATAAACTGTTTTCAAACAGATTTGTGAATAAATGCAACTATGGGCTAGAGCTGCCGCCATGCTGGTTGAGCACATCATAATTCCAGGCAATGCCTTTCACACAGACTATGTGAATGGTACCCCTAAAGTTGTGTAGTGCGAAACTGCAACACCATGAGCAGCCGGGCATGTGCCCCTCGCTGGAATTGAACCTGGGACCCTTCATTCCACAGGCTGACACTATCCACCAAGTCAAACTGGCTAGGGCCATATTCCTCTTTTTAATAATTCACAAACCATAAAATCCAACCTTTGAAGTGTACAGTTAGAAATTTAGACATGAACAAGTTAAGTAACTGTCTCTAGAATGCTGCAGAAAAATTAAAAGGCAGTTATGTTAATCTCATTCTTTTTAAAAAAAATAATTCTTTATTGAAAGTCCCCCTTTTCCCTCCCCATTAATGCCCTCCAGCCTCGTCCTGGGATCTTCCCCCACCTCAGGCCTTCACCATCCTATCATCTGTGTCCATGGGTTATGCATATATGATTACAAGTTCTTTGACTGATGTTAATCTCATTCTTCACTCTTTTCACTGTTCTCCTCTCCTTTATAGTATGTGAGTCTTTCGGAAAGGTACAAGTTTCATTTTGTTTTCTTAGGTTGGTGAAGATCTTCGGCAGGATATGTTAGCTTTACAGATGATAAAGATTATGGACAAAATCTGGCTTAAAGAAGGACTAGATCTGAGGATGGTGATTTTCAAATGTCTATCAACAGGCAGAGATCGAGGTAAACTTGTTAGCTGTGTCCTGTTGTGTTTTCTTTTCTTTTCTTTTTCATGAACTTAGCTCAGTGTCCCTGCCCTAAGGATACTGATGCTGGTGTACTATGATCTCAGTTATTTCTTAGTTAATTTAGTGTTGTCTTATTGATTCATTTGCTCATGATTAATAATTCAGTGAGTAGCCCTAATAAATGCTTTGTAGTAACCAAAGGTGTTTATTCATTGACCTGACAAGAACTTTATGGTCTTTAGCTTTCGACCCATAATTAAGGCCATGTCTAAGATAAGCCAATTTTGATTTCATTACTGCAAAATGAAATAATGGTTACAAAGTATTTCCCTACTAAGAAAAAACTTCATCTTATTATTTATTGAATACTTTTTCCCTTTTCACATATGTTAAGTGTGAATAATAATGGTACTACACTCACAGAAACATTGTGATATTAAATGAGATAATGAATGTAAAATACCCTAGTATCTGATACATATTAGGTCAATAAATCACAGCCATTATCATTACTCTTACTCAACAAATGTTTGTTGTGGATCTACCATCTGCAGAATGCTATTGGCAGGTAGTGTTTATATTTTAGAGGGAAGCAATTGAAGACATACAAGTAATTAGAAAATGCTTTAATAAGCTAAAAGCTCTAAGAATAATTACAGAGGCCATGCTGTGAGTTAAAGGAGAGAAAGATCACCTATGGTTAGAGGAAATGAAAAATGCTTTACAGATTCTAATCATAGGCACTAGGAAGTCACTTGAAAGATTATCTTATTTAATCATCTTTCTAATATTAGCCATTCAATTTATGCTTAAATGCCTATAGTGAAGGAAATTCACTGTATTTTAAATAGTCCATTATGTCCTGGATAGCTCTCATAGCTGTAAAATTCTTTCTTGTATTCAGATGAATGGAAACTGAGTTCTGCTTTCCTCTAACCCAGTTCCAGTTCTATTCATAGGCTATCATGTAATGTCAAATCCTTCTTGGTGATGATCTGTTGTGATCCCGAGTTTCGAGTTCTTCAGCGATTTGTCATATGTGACTTTAAAGTACTTTATCACCTTGTTTCCTTTGCAAAGGGCTCAAGTGATTGATTTATAGTTTCTAAGAATGACACCTGGATTTTGTAGAATGCTGAACAGGGGCGGGGGGGGGGGGCAAAATTTTTCACAAAAACAGAGCTTATTTTTTTATAAAAAAAGGCCAGAGGCATCATGATCGAAACGACCAGAGACCAGACCACCATGGCCCTTCATGGCCTGGGCCCACCCCCCTCAAGCAAGCGGTTAGCGGCAATCAGGCAGGCAGGCAGAGTGGTTAGGGATGATCAGGTAGGCAGGCTAAGTGGTTAGGGGCAATCAGGTAGGCAGGCCAGTGGTTAAGGGAGATCAGGTAGGCAGATGGCCTCTTGCTGGGCTGACCCCAAGCCCAAGCAAGCAATTAGGGGCAATCAGACAGGCAGGCAGAGTGGTTAGGGGATATCAGGTGGACAGAAAAGTGGTTAGGGTGATCAAGTGGGCAGACAGCCCCTCGCAGGGCTAGCCCTGCCCCCCCCTCCCCCAGCAAAGAAAGAGGGAGGCTCAGGCCAGCCAAGCCATCGCACCCTGCTTGTTGCCTGCAGAGGGAGGCCACCAGTGGCAGCAGCGGGGGTGGGGCCAGTTGCCTGCAGCTGGAGGAAGGAAAGCCCCTATAGGCCCTGTTCTCAGGCCAGGCCTAGGGACCCTACCTGAGGGGTCCTGGATTGTGAGAGGGAGCAGGCTGGGCTGAGACTCTCTCCCCACCCCCAGTGCACGAATTTTTGTGCATCAGGCCTCTAGTTAACTAATAAAACCATTGTGCCATCTCCTGCTAAACATGTCTTAGCTATTCTGTACTTGTACATTTTGATTTTTAGACCCAAGTATAGGACATTCACTATTAAATTTCTTACTATCTGAGTTTTGTTATGTCATTGAACCTCTTAGCTTGTGTTATGAATGGATTTGAAGAACAGATATTTTGTTGCTTTTGCTAAGTCATTTGAAAACATGTTTACTAAGAAAGGGCCAAGCACCAACCCTTGTGGCAGAGTCACTAGAGATCTCCCTTCAAGTGATTGCTCAATCTGTGGATAATATATTTTATTTGGTTCCTCATTGATTTCATTGTGGTATCAACCACTCCACATTTCGCCATTTTATCCATGAAGGCCACATGAGAGCCTTGTAACTTTCCCCCTTCAGGTTAGGATGTACAGGTTTTATCTTGTCAAAAAGGAAATCCAGTCAATTTAAGAATTCTTGCTGTTTGTTTTTTATATGTCTTGTAAGATGGTAATTTTATCAAGTAAGATTTTTCAATAGCCTACCATCTTATTAGATTAGTTTTTCTGTCACTCACTTATTGCCTATACTTGAACCTCTTTCTTTTTATGGAATTCCATGTAACTTTGGAGACAATCAGATTGTTCTTATTTTTTACTAGAGGCCCAGTGCACGAAATTCGTATGGGGGGGTGGTCCTTCAGCCCAGCCTATGCCCTCTCGCAGTTTGGGACCCTTCACTCCTTATTGCCTGCCCGCTCACTGCTTCTTACTACTCAGCTCGCTGCTCCTTAGTGCTGCCGTGGAGGCAGGAGAGGCTCCTGCCACAACCATTACACTCGCCAGCCATGAGTTCAACTTCTGACTGAGTGGCACTCCCCTTGTGGGAGCACACTGACCACCAGGGAGCAGCTCCTGCATTGAGCGTCAACCCACTGGTGGGCAGTGCGCATCATAGTAACCGGCTGTTCTGGTTGTTGCACCGGAATGGTCTCTTAGGCTTTTATTATATAGATATTGTTTCTAACTAATGATTGAGTGCTTACTTTTTGTTCTGCTCTGTGCTAAGCTTTTTAAATATATGTGTGATTGGTGTGTGTGTGTGTGTGTGTGTGTGTGTGTGTACAGGTGTTCATTTTAAACAGAGGGAGAGAGGGAAAAAAGGAGGGGGAGAGAGAAAAGCATCAACGTGCAGGAGGATCACCAGTCACCTGTCTCCTGCATGCCAAGGGATGGAGCCTACAACCTGGGCATGTGCCCTCACTGGGAATCACCTAGCAACCTTTCGCTGCATGGGACGATGCCCAACCAACTAAGCCACACAGCCAGAGCTGAAAGCTATAACTATTTTAAAGGCTTACTTTTCGAAGATATTTTCACATAGCTTAATGTTTTGTTGTTTAAGGCATGGTAGAGCTGGTTCCTGCTTCAGATACCCTCAGGAAAATCCAAGTGGAATATGGTGTGACTGGATCCTTTAAAGATAAACCGCTTGCTGAGTGGCTGAGGAAATATAATCCCTCTGAAGAGGAATATGAAAAGGTGATTAGCTTGTCTCCTTATTCTAAATAGCTTTGTTAAAAATGTATAACATGGGTCATCAGTGCTTTTCTTTTTCAGCTCTGGTATCAGCCATTTAGGCTAAGTTATAAAAACAGGATGTTTAAAGATATAAGCTGACTCTCTTTATACATGCACTCCCTAGAAACCTCCCCCGCCCCCCCCAAAAAAAAAACCTAAACAGAAAAATATTCTTTTGTTCAGATTAATCTTTGTCTCAGTGTTACCACCTGTGGTAAGCAGCAGAGCCTGTGAAGAGCAGGGTTCCCACGATGCTTTAAAGATGTTCAAAGGAAGTGCATATTCTACAGAGGTCCTGGTGACATCTCTGCTTGTGACAGGGCAGAGCTTGAGAGAAAGAGAAATAACCACCTTTAGAAGGTGTTTCTGTTTTTGAATTCTTAAAAAACTGGCCTTTTTTTTTTTGAACCATTATTCAACTTATCAGCTGTTTAGAATATGGATTACAACAGGGATTTCAGAGAGGGATGAATTACATTAATTTTTATAACCTTGCCTTCTTTAAAAATAACTTTTTTCCTAAAATACTTTTATATCTTTATTATAGGCTTCTGAGAATTTTATCTATTCTTGTGCTGGATGCTGTGTAGCCACCTATGTTTTAGGCATCTGTGATCGACACAATGACAATATAATGCTTCGAAGCACAGGACACATGTTTCACATTGACTTTGGGAAGTTTTTGGGCCATGCACAGATGTTTGGTAGCTTCAAAAGGTACTAATATTGTTACTGTTATTGCTGAGGAAAAGAGAGGCACTTCCAATTTCACAAATTAATGTTCCAAGTCTTCCTTTTTTTTTTTTGCTATTATTTGTCTTGTAGCTCTTTTTGAGCAAAACAGTGGATGGAAAAGCTCTAGGACAGCAGCTCTCAACCTGTGGGTCGCGACCCCTTTGGGGGTCAAACGACCCTTTCACAGGGTTCGCCTAAGACCATCGGAAAATGCAGATATTTACATCACGATGCATAACAGTAGCAAAATTTCATGGTTGGGGGTCACCACCACATGAGGAACTGTATGCAAGGGTCGCGGCCTTAGGAAGGTTGAGAACCACTGCTTTAGGAGATGACACAAGAATGAGTGTGGATAACCTTTGCTGAAATGAATTAGGTCTATTTTATTTTGTCTAGCTAGTGGTATCTAATTGGAAATGTTCCCATTTGTATCATGTCAATGAGTACCAAGTTTTTCTCTCTGTATGTTTGTAACTATAACTATGTTTGATTTCTGAGTGTATGGATTTATAAATATCACCTCAGGAATGATTTCATATATAATTTCTAAGTGATGAGATTAGATTATTTATTACTTCCCTGAAAATGTGAATTTTTAAGAATTAAGGAAATTCAAAACTGTCTTATACCAAGTATGGAAATTGCTATGGCTCAGATAGCTTAGTTCAATAATCATGTAATAGCAGTAACACTATTTGACTATCTTCTGTAAATAACACTTTGTATGTACTTTCCTTTTAAATAGGGATCGGGCTCCTTTTGTGCTGACCTCTGATATGGCATATGTCATTAATGGGGGTGAAAAGCCCACCATTCGTTTCCAGTTATTTGTGGACCTCTGCTGTCAGGCCTACAATTTGATAAGAAAGCAGACAAACCTCTTTCTTAACCTCCTGTCACTGGTAATTGTTCTTTATAAGCATTTAATTACTTTTATTAGAATATTAATGCTTCTGTATTTCAGTAAGTACAAAAAGGATATAGTGATTTTGGAGTTAAATTTACTATAGTCTCACATGTTAGATATATTATCAGCATATTCAAAAATTGCTAGTGTGAAATATGCTAGACACTGTTTTTAGGAAGTATTTTTTAAAAAGTTGCAGGTTACCCAGCAAGTGGGGAGTAATAGTAATGGAAAGGGATGTCGGTAAATGTATTGTGTATTATCTGGGGGTGTTCAGATTGTGAATATTCATTAAGCTGTACATTTAAGGTTTCTGTAACCTCTGAACACATAATAATCTGGCCACTCAGTGTATATCTACACTAATAAAAGAGAAAAATGCTAATTGACCATACCTCCGCTATGCCCATAGCCAATCAGGAGTGATATGCAAATTAACCCAGCAAAGATGGCGGGTAAATTAGCATAAGCAGGCGGCCCAGGCAGCGTTCTGTGCCGCAAGCGGGATCCAAGCCGCAGTCGAAGACCAAGCAGGTGGTGGGGGCAGGCCCAGAGCTGCATGCCCAGGTCCAAGTCCTCGGCAGCCCCTCTGCCTGCCCAGGTCCAAGCCCTGAGTGTGATGGCAGCTTGGGCCTGGGCAAGCGGCAGGGGCAGTGCCCTATGCTGCCTGCCCAGATCCAAGCTGCTCTGCTGACTGCCTGGGGCCACCCCGCAATCATGGGGAGAACAGGCCAGGCTGGACAGCCCCGCGATCACAGGAAGAACAGGGCCAGGCTGAACTGCCCCACAATCGATCGCGGGGAGAACAAGCTGCTGGGGCAAAGAGGCCAGGCCAACCTATCCTGCAGTTGCGGGGCAAAGAGGCGATTGCGGGGTGGAGAGGTCAGGCAGAATCTCGCCAAGCCTTCCCTGCAATCCCAGGCTAACAAGCTGCTCCACTGACCAACCTGGGCTAGGGACCTGTTGGGGTTGTGGTGCGGAGTCCAGGTGCGGAGTCCTAGCCTGCAGCCATGGGAAGTCTCCTCCCCAGAGTTAGGAGCACCAACCCAGGTCTACCCAGCGGCCTGGTCCTGACTGCAGGGGTCAGTTCCTGCAGGCTGGGTTTGGTCCCCACGCATTAGCAGTAGGAGACCAGTGCCTTTGTTATTGCTGTGTGTTCAGATTTTAATTGGACAAATGCCCGGCGGTCGCAGCTTAGCAAAATCTTTTAGGAGGAGAATTCTGTCTGGGTTTCCTCAAATTCCCTCAGCCCCTACTCACCCCTCTGTAAAGACGCAGAACAAGTGAGGCCCCTTAAAAAAAAAATCAGAGGTCTCCAGCAACAGTGGGCCTTTCTCATCACAGTCATTTGTACTGGATGGCATTTGAGTATCAAGGCACCATGACAAACATAAGCTTAAAGTCATGATCTCTGCCCTAAAAATATTCACAATCTTATTAGAGTGAGTGGATGATAAAAGCACAATAATAACATCAGGATGTAAGGCAACATTACAGAGAGAAATAGAGGCAATTGCTAGGATGATTTTCCAATAATTAGTACAAAGAGTATGTGCTGTGAATTAAATTTAAAAAATATGTGTGGAAGTAGCTGCTTCTTGAGTATGGCATCCCTTCCTATTTTAAAGGAGGCTGAGTTCCATGTGAACTGTGTTCTATGCTATGATATCTGAGGCACAGGTCAAGGGAGGCCCTAAGTGTACTATGCTTTGATATTTGAGTCATTCTTTATTGTTCAATGTAATTTATTTCTGTACGCCTCAGTTTTGTAATAGTTTAATTTCTAAAATAATACATCTTGCTATAAAATATTACTAGAAGATCAAATGAACAGGTGACATTTATTGTTATTTTCTATAAATGAACATAATCTCTGGTATGCTAAAGGTATTATAGAAATATTCAGATAGAGACCTACAGGCTTGATTACAAGTGAGGCTTACTATCACAACCCAAATTTATTGCTTAGAAAAAAAGCAAGGAGCCAACTAGAAACTGAATCAAATATAAGCCCTTGAAGGGCAAATATAAATTGGATAAGCTTTGCTATTATAAGAGCAAGAAGAAAAACTTCAGATACAAGAATGAAAACCACATTGCATCCACTCTAAGTAGCTGTTAAAGAAAAAGAATGGTATACTTTGAAAATACTTAATACAGATTTAAAGACTTTTGTTCAAAGAGGATTTCCTAGAGTAGGTGATATTTCAGTTAATTTTTTGTTAAATGTGAAGAGGTTAGCTAGATAAGAAAAAGATATGGGGGTGTCCCGAATTGCAGAGGATTCAGGCAGGGCTGAGGGAACACCCCCTCGGTGCACGAATTTCGTGGACCGCGCCTCTAGTCCTATATAATAAAAGGCTAATATGCAAAGTGTTCTCTTCACCAAGAGTTCGACCAGCCTGCCAACTGCCCATGTCTTCTCCCCCTGCCCAGGCATGAATTCATGCACTGGGCCTCTGATATACATAAATTCGTGCATGTCCCTCAGCCTAGCCTACACCCTCTTCAATCTGGGACATCCCTCTCACAATCCAGGACTGCTGGTTCTCAACTGCTCACCTGCCTGCCTGCCTGATTGCTTCTAACTGCTTCTGCCTGCCAGCATGATCAACCTCTGATCACTCTCTGCCAGCCTGATCAATACCTAACTGCTCCTGTGCCAGCCCAATTGCCCTAACTGTTCTCCTGTGCCAGCCTGGTCACCCCTAACTCTCCTCTCTTACAGGCCTGGTCACCTCCAACTGCTCTCCTCTGCTAGCCCAGTCACCCCTAACTTACCTCCCTTCCTAGCCTGGTTGCCCTTAACTGCCCTCCCCTACCGACCTGGTCACCCCCAACAGCCCTCTCTTGCAGATCTGGTTGCCCTCAACTGTCCTCCCTTGCGGGCCCAGTCACGCCTAACTTCCCTCCCTACCAGTCTGGTCACCCCTAACTGCTCTCTCCTGCAGGCCTGGTCCCCCACAACTGCCTCCCCTGCAGGCCGTGTCCCTCCCAACTGTCCTCCCTTATAGGCCTTGTCCCTCCTAATTGCCCTCTCCTGCAGGCCTTGTCCCTCCTAACTGCTCTCCCCTGCAGATCTGGTCCCCCCCCAACTGCCCTCCCCTGCAGGCCTAGGTTCCTTCCCCCCCCCCAACTTCCCTCCTCTGCAGGCCTGATTGCCCCCAATTGCCCTCCTGCAGGCCTTGTCTCTCCCAACTGCTCTCCCCTGCAGCCCTGGTCCCTCCCAACTGCCCTTTCCTGCAAGCCTTGTCCCCCCCAACTGCCCTTCCCTGCAGGCCTGACCAATGCCTAACTGCCCTTCCTTGCCAGCCTGGTTGCCCTAACCGCTCTCCCCTGCTTGGCCCAATTGTCCCTAACTGCCCTCCCCTGCCAGCTTGGTCACCTCTAACTGCCCTCCCTGCCAGTCTGGTCAAGGGCATGTACCTTCGTTGTGGGTACATCCTTGCAGGCCTGATCGCCCTCAACTGTTCTCCACTGCAGTCCTTGTCCTTCCCAACTTCCCTCTCCTGCAGGCCTGGTTCCTCCCAACTACTCTCCCGTACAGGCCTGGTCCCCACCAACTCTCCTCCCCTGCCGGCCTGGTCACCCCTAACTGCCCTCCCCTGCAGGCCTGATCGCCCCAACTGCCCTCCCCTGCTGGCCATCTTGTGGTGGCCATCTTGTGTCCACATGGGGGTGGCCATCTTGGAGGGATGGTTAATTTGCATATTACTCTTTTATTAAATAGGATATATACATACACTGGGTGGCCAGATTATTATGCATTCAGAGATCATAATAATCTGGCCATTCAGTGTATGTTAAGTAAAAACAAACCAAAAACACCTCTATGATTATTGTGACTGAAATTAATATAAAAAGAGTACTATACAAAATTGTCTGGATTTTATAATTTATATTCCATAAACTGACTTTGTTAATTCCAACAATTAACTTAATTTCCTCAATTATTTTCATTAATAAGAGACTCACTTAAGTTTTAAAACAAACTCCCCAAAACTGTGATCGTTTTTGTTCACTTTAGTTCTGATTACCTGGATAACTTTTAGGGAAGAATGGGGAACAGACTTTTAAAAAATTAACTCACAGAATTTTTTTTCCCCTTCCTATAGATGATTCCCTCAGGGTTACCAGAACTTACAAGTATTCAAGATTTGAAATATGTTAGAGATGCACTTCAACCCCAAACTACAGATGCAGAAGCAACAATTTTCTTTACTAGGTAATTCATGCCTAAGTATATTAGAGAAGGCACAAAGTTTAGCTTTGATTTGTTTTCCTTAATATAAACAAATGCTATACATCAAAATTCTGACTTATAGGAGAAAAATTGATTCACAGTATTAGCAAATAGTAGGTTGTCAAGTTTATTTACTGAATAAGTATAAAGGATCTGCAACATTAAAAATAAACTTTTCTCAAGGCATGATTTCAAGTTTTATTTAGTATATGATTTCAATTATAAAAATCCTACTTATGAACTATTTCTGTGAAGCATATTTTCTACAACGCCAAATACAGGGTATTTTTTTCTAATCTATTTTTGAGGATTCTGCCATATCAATTTTTATGGATATCATAAGGGCTTAAAACAGCATTCTCTGCAACACTGCTGTAATAAATTGTTTGATTGCATTTGAACTTGTCATTATTGCTATAAAGACAAATATGTTCTAAATGTCTGGTGACCAGGTTGGTCAGTTCTCTCCTTGTTCTCTTGCCTTCTTCCTCTCATTGGAGAAGAGGTAGAAAACACTTCACTAGATTCCTTAGTCTCAAGAGTCTTGGCTGAATTGAATTGAAAGAAGCTGACTTTTGTATAGCTTTCCAAACTAATCCTGATAATTTAGGTATTGATGAGTTTTTTGTTTGTTTTTAAAAAAATGTATTTTATTGATTTTTTTTTTTTACATAGAGGAAGGAAAAGGGATAGAGAGTTAGAAACATCAATGAGAGAGAAACATTGATCAGCTGCCTCCTGCACATCCTCAACCAGAATGTGCCCACAACCAAGGTACATGCCCTTGACCAGAATTGAACCTGGGACCTTTCAGTCTGCAGGCCAACACTCTATCCACTGAGCCAAACCAGCCAGGGCAAACCTGTGCTTTCTTATCTCTTATGAGAAGAATAATCCTATTGGTTCGAGGCTCTACCTTTACCCTTAATTTCTAACTCCATAAAGGCCATACCCATTGGGGCTTGAACACATGAATTTTGGGAGACACAATGTTTAGTCCATAGAAAGGCAAACATAATGTGTGAAGTTTTCTCACTTCCCTATTCAATAGGATCCCTATTGAATCCTTTTTCTCTTTCTGGATTCCTTTATCCTGGTTCTGAAACTTCTTTTTCCTTTGCTTGCTACAGTGTTTTATCCAGATCTGCCTTCCTAATTGATTCTCACCAAACTCCCCATCCTGTTGAAACTTCTTTTCCCACCCAATTGAGGGAAGTCGTGATTATCTGAAGGACTCTGATAGTAGAATCTATTATTTGATAAAAGATTTTATTTGAATTACTCTGGATTCTTCCTTCTATACCTGTTTAGCTGTCACTGTCCCAATTTAAATAATAAAACCATCTTTTGGCATTATACCAGTCATCTTCTATCGCTAAAAGCTTTTAATTAGTATTGGACCCCAGAGGGTTCAAGAAATAAAAGCATAATTTCTTGGAGACAATGGGATTGTTGGAATAGAGACCCTTGTGCTAACATTTTTGTTGGAGTGAGATGTATTTTAATGGGTTTTTGGCTTATAGAACAAAGGGGATCTTTGACACAGTGAGAGTCTGCTTAATATCTTAAAAGGAATGAAAATATTATGTTATGTTAAAAGAATTGAGCATGTGTTCTCATAAACGTTTGCTGTTAACACATTTTCTGTTTATTTTGTAGGCTCATTGAATCCAGCTTGGGAAGCATTGCCACAAAGTTTAACTTCTTCATTCACAACCTTGCTCAGCTGCGTTTTTCTGGCCTTCCTTCCAATGATGAACCCATCCTTTCATTTTCACCCAAAACATACTCCTTTAGACAAGATGGCCGAATCAAGGAAGTCTCTGTTTTCACTTACCATAAGAAATACAATCCAGATAAACATTACGTAAGTTTGGTTTGATTGGTAGAGACTGGTGCTGCATTATTGTTATCTTTTTCCACTTCTTTCATTGACTCTGCTGAAGTTTCAAGCATTTGTTCTTTTCATACTTCTTCCATGGATGGTCCAAAAATAAATAAATGTACTTGGGGCTTCCCTAATTGTTTTTTGGTATTTATTTCTTGGTAGATTTGCTCCAAAACCATGAGGGACAAATGATATTCTTCTTTTCAGAGACAAGACTAAAAGGGTAGTGCTTTTTCTCCTTCCTTATCTTCAATTCGTTCTTAATTTCAAAGGTAAAGCTTGCTCATTATAACAAATTCAACCAATATAGAAGCATGTAAAGTTAAAATCATTTCTAAGTTCTTATCCTACTCTTCAGGAATGATGAAATGTTATTACACACACACACACACAGTTTTTTAAAGATAGGATCTTCATTCAGTGTGCTTCCTCCCTAATAGTATAGAATTATCATCATTTTTTGCTGTTTCATTCACCCTTGTGCTAATATTTTTGTTGGATAAAACTTTGTGGCACTGTCGGCCTTTAAATTTCTGACAGATTGATAAATTTTAGAAAGCAACTTCACTATTATTTAAATTTTCATCTATTTTATTAATAAATTTTTGTATGTTTACTGGTCATTTTATCCTAACACCATTTATTGAGCAGTCCTTCCCCCACCCCTAATGACTTATTATGCCACCTTTAAATACACTAAGCTTATACATATTTATGAATTTCTTCTGTAGTTGTAGCTGGCTCTGCACCAGTATTTTGCTCTCTAAAGTACTCTGATATTATAATAGTTTAAATATCCAGTAAGATAAGTTTTCCCTCATACCCCAGCTGTCATAAATTTTGCTTTTTTTTTTTCTTATTTACTCTCTTAAATGAACAATATTTTCATTGAAAATGTACTATATTTATAAATTTGGGAAATTTATTTTATTTAATCCTGGAAATAAAATGACTTCACTTTCCAGTTCATTTTTCTGTAAGATCACTCTTAGACTGTTGTTAGATGTGTTATAAATGAGTTTTATATTTGCTGTTTTCTATTGGGGACATATATATTAACAAGCTAAAAGCACTTGGATTATACACTGAGTGGTCAGATTATTATTATCTCTGAATGCATAATAATCTACAGTCAGAGATTTTATATATATATATATATATATATATATATATATATATATATATATATATATATATAAATTAGAGACCCGGTGCATGAATTAGTGCATGGGTGGGGTCCAGCCAGCCTGGCCAGGGGAAGGGGACATGGGCGGTTGACCAGCCTGCCTACTATTCGAACTCCTGGTCAAGGGAACAATTTGCATATTAGTCTTTTATTATATAGGATATACATTGAGTAGCCAGATTACTATGTGTTCAGAAATCATAATAATCTGGACACTCAGTGTATATAATGATCAAACTATATTTTCTTTCTGTAAGGAAAGGTTTTATTATGAATCTAATGTGTTTTGGTGTGATTTCTTCAGATTTATGTAGTCCGAATTTTGAGGGAAGGACAGCTTGAGCCATCATTTGTGTTCCGGACATTTGATGAATTTCAGGAACTGCACAACAAGCTCAGTATTATTTTTCCACTTTGGAAGTTACCAGGGTATGTTCCCATTCATGTACATTAATCCTTTTTAATAGAAAATAACTTGTTTATTATTAAGTGTAGGTCAAAAGTTTTGTGTTAATATTTTATAAGATACTCTGAACCATATGTGACTTATTTTCTTTTATATCACAAGGGCCTAAAATAGTACTAGATTCAAACAAGGAACTGTAAGTTTTTGATTAATGAGTTAATAAATGATCAAAATTTTAAATTGCCCTGGCTAGTGTGGCTCAATTGGTTGGGCGTTATCCTGTGTACCAAAACGTTGTCAGTTTAATTTCTGGTCAGGGCATATACTTAGGTTGTGGGATCCCCTGCAGGAGGCAGCCAATTGATGTTTCTCTCTCTCCTTCTTCCTCTTCCTTCCTCTCTAAAAATAATCAAAAATATATTTCTTAAAAATAAATCTTAAATTTTGGGATTTTTCAGCTTTCTAATTATAGTGGAAGCTTTAAATTTGCTGTCTCTACCATAGTAAGCAACACAAAATAATGAAATTTGGAATCTTGGTGTTAAAAAATACAGATTTTAAATAACTGCAGAAATTATTATGATTGTACTGAGCTCATCTGATAAAAAAGAGCTGAGGCATTGAGATTGTGAGTCAAAATCTTAGTGTTTAGTTTTGTATCTGATACCTTTTACAGACTCTCATTTTTAATTTAGCTGAGTTTATTTCCATGTGCAATACTAGATTCAGACATTTTTCCACTGTCACCAAAATAAGCACAGTTAAGGTTATCTTGATTTGGGGCCTTTGTCATTTGTGAATTTTACTGGTGTCTACAATAGCTATTGCTGGTTAATGATTATTTTGGAGGTTAAGATCTGCATAAAATATCTGTGAATGATTAATTATGAGAAGAAATAAGTAGAAAATACGTTTAAAATACAGCAAATTAGAAAAACAATACACCTTTTGTGTCAGGGTTCATAAAACGATAATGGATACTTAACTATTTCATCTCCAGTACTTGGAAATCGCAAAATTTATTTTATAGTGGATTAAGAATCCAGTTTGTATTAAGTATATAAAAAAGTGTATTTCTAAGTAAATATTGAACTTGATTCTATAAACACTTCCAGATGAAATAATTTAAAACCCACTTGTTACTGTTTTTCTTTTGTAGCTTTCCTAATAGAATGGTTCTAGGAAGAACACACATAAAAGATGTAGCAGCCAAAAGAAAAATTGAGTTAAACAGTTATTTACAGAGTTTGATGAGTGCTTCAACGGATGTAGCAGAGGTGATTGTCCTAATTGAAAAATAATATACTATTTTGGTGCTACATAATACTAAACTAATGGATCTTTTTCCTCTTCTTTCTTAGTGTGATCTTGTTTGTACGTTTTTCCACCCTCTACTTCGTGATGAGAAAGCTGAAGGAATAGCTAGGTCTGCAGGTGAGAATATTTTTTCCTCTTTATTGATAGATCACAGCTTCCTTATGGCCCTCAAGTCTGTAACTAATCCATGGATGAGGTGAAATCATGGTGGGGTTGCAAGCTGTGGTCCAGTGTGATGAGAGGAGGTATTCTTTCTAAATTGTCTATTTCTAGATAAACATAATTTTCTTTAGAATGTAATTACTAAATAAATATATATCCTGTGGCCTACCAGGTTCTTTGCCCTTTATATTGCACATGGTCCTGTAGTTTAAGCAAAAATTTTCTTTTTCTGACTTGAACCACTGCAAGCAAGGTAAAGATAAGATTAACCTATTTATATTTTCAGATGCGGGACCCTTCAGTCCTACTCCAGGCCCAATAGGAGGATCAGTGAAATTATCTGTCTCTTACCGAAATAGTACTCTTTTCATCATGGTGATGCACATCAAAGATCTTGTGAGTGATTACAAATACTGGTGGTTGTAGAGGAAACCCATTCCTTGGTAGGAAGCATTACTGTTAAGGGAATGCTTTTCTTTGTAGGTTACTGAAGATGGGGCTGACCCAAATCCATATGTCAAAACATACCTTCTTCCAGATCCCCACAAAACATCTAAACGCAAAACCAAAATTTCACGAAAAACTAGGAACCCAACATTTAATGAAATGGTAAGTTAAAATCATTTCTAAAAATTTCCTTGATTTGTTGTTTTGAGATTTTAAATTTAAAATTTTTAGGTATTGGTTGTTGTACTAGTAAAGTAAATCAGTAGCAGTCCAGTGATATTTAACAAAGTGATGCAGCCCTAGCGGTTTGGCTCAGTGGATAGAGCATCAGCCTGTGGACTGAAGGGTACCTATTTCGATTCCGGTCAAGGGCACATGCCTGAGTTGCAACTCAATTCCCAGTAGGAAGTGTGCAGAAGGCAGTCAATGATTCTCTCTCATCATTGATGTTTCTATCTCTCCCTCCCTCTTCCTCTCTGAAATCAATAAAAATATATTTTTAAAAATCATATGCAGCGGAACGCGGTTTGACTCAGTGGATAGAGCGTTGGCTTGTGGACTGAAAGGTTCCAGGTTCCATTCCAGTCAAGGGCATGTACCTTGGTTGCGGGCACATCCCCAGTAGGGGGCATGCAGGAGGCAGCTGATTGATGTTTCTCTCATCAATGTTTCTAACTCTCTATCTCTCTCCCTTCCTCTCTATAAAAAAATCAGTAAAATATATTTTTTTAAAAACATACACAAAAAAATACACAAAGTGATGTAGAATTGAACCCTCAATCAGAGACCTTAGGTTTTAAGAAGATCTTGGGGACCATTATTCAACTACCCTTCCAGCTTGAACCCCTTCTACATTTTCAAAAAGGGGAGCTGTTCAATCTGTGCTGAAGTACTTCCAGGCCATCCAGTTTGTTTTGGGCAGCTCCAACTCTCAGATTATTTTTTATGCTGAGCTTAAATCTTCCCTGCCTAGAGTTTGCACCTGTGGCTTTCACCTCTTGGAACCACACAGAACTATTCTTTTCCTCCTATATGGCAGCTCTTCATATAATTGAAGTTTAAATGTCCTTTCTGTTTATTCTTTTAAGATATCTTCAATACCTTTACCTTTGCTTGATAAGATATAGTTTCAAAATCATCTTCCTTCTAACTAGTTTCAGCAACCCTCTTGAAATAGAGTGCTTTAAACTGTAGCAGGCATCAGCTAAACAGTATGGTCAACTTGTAAAATTCCTCATCTGTAAAACCCACTAACTCTTAGTTAACTGCTTCTTTAGAATAAACACTACTTTATTTGTGCACATTAACATTACATCCACACAAAATATCTCTATAGAGATTTGAAAGCGAGTAGTTCTGAATTTTTCATCAACTTTATGTATTTATTAAAACCTTAGGATATCCTTTCAGCCCATTAAAATGTTTGGTGAAAACCAATTATATCATTCTCAAAAGGCAGTATTGGCTTTTTTTCTAGTTAGTGTTGTGTTTTAAAGAAAATGAAATGGGGTCTGTTTTTCAGTTTACAGTCAGTGAGAACTTGACTAGGGAAATGTTTCTTAGAAGTTATGGTAAGGCTTCCTTGGGAAAAAAAAATCTTAAGTGTTAGATGTATATTATTTGAAAGAGTAGCTTTTCAACATGTCAGATTTTCTGTGAATTACATTTGTAGTTGATGAGTTTGCACTGGATTATGGATAATTAGCAATTATCATTTCATGGTATATAAAATCCAACAGAAAAAAAGACAACAAAAGAAAATTTTAATTCCTCGGTTTTTTGTAAAATACTTATAATTATGCTGCCTCAACTTGCTTCCTTCTATTCTCATTAGATCATCTTGGTGCATGCTGCCTTTTCCCATACTCCATCTCAGAAAAGAGCATGTTTTTAGTTTTAAGCCATAATAACTTTCTACTTTGTGCATTTCTATGTCAGACTCTCAGAGGACTCGTAATACAATTCAGGACTCCTGAAATATAAAATGTGTATCTAAAGCATGAGACAAATTCCACCAGATGTATCATAATCAATGTCATTAATTATAGTCACTTTGACTAATGACTTCACTTGTTTTTACTTAAAGTAATCCAAGAATTCAAAGAAATAATGTGTAACTTTCTGTTTTCTTTTTGCCTTCACTGCAGCTTGTATACAGTGGATATAGCAAAGAAACCCTAAGACAGAGAGAACTTCAACTAAGTGTACTCAGTGCAGAATCTCTGCGGGAGAATTTTTTCTTGGGTGGAATAACCCTACCTTTGAAAGATTTCAACTTGAGCAAAGAGACAGTTAAGTGGTATCAGCTGGCTGCAGCAACCTATTTCTAAGCTAGTGAATTTCTGAGCTTTGGAAGTAGAATAGTTATAGACATACACACACTTGAGAACTCTGTATAGTATTTTTATACTTGGATAGAAATTATAAAGTAAATGTACTTGCTGCATTTCAACACACGTGTTGGACCAACAGTCACATAACTATTATGAGTTTGTTGAAGCCATGGCCGTTTTAAAGTCATTATGTAGAATGCTGTAATCCCTAAACTTAATATATAATAAGTCTTCAAAAGACTTGAACAGTTTAATCCTCTCTTAAGTAATTCAGAGTAATAGCTTTAGTTTGGTCTTTTTTTCATTGTTTCTTACATAGACACAGCATGTTTGTTTTCCTGGTTTGCACCTTCTATAGCCTTTACCACTGTGCATGTTTGCAAACACCAAAGGAAAGGAAAGGTGCAGATGTTTCAGTCAAATGCAGCTGCTATTCACAGGGCCGAAAAGCAAAGCACAAATTATAAATAGTTATGTTAAGAACTACTAAGTAGTTTATAAACATAGGGGGAAATAACATTACTTTCTATTTTTCATATCCTTAAAGTCTTTTTCAGAATGAAGTGAAGTTACTGAAGTTGTAAATAATGGTGCCTTAACTTCATGTTTGCCTGACACTTCATTCTGATTTTTTCTGACTTGATAAGTAGTAATTTTCACTCACTTTCAACTTACTCAAGACAAGAAGTTATTTACACTTACTAGAGTTTTTCCCACAGAAAGATCATTTTCTCTACTTCTGATATGTGACTTAGTTAAAGTCAGCCATTTAATTTATGTTTGTTTATCCAGTAGCTGAATGAGATTCATCAATGTAGCTGTACCTTAAATTTCATCATTCCATTATACTAGTAGTTCTACATTTATTCCCAAAAGTGTGAGTTTGGTAGTTTCACTTCCACGTATCTATACTCCACTCCTTCATTAAACAAGTGAAAATTGTTTACCCATGTACCCATTCCTGTTTGGTAGAAGAACTCCAATAAGTAGGGCAGACTCTTGATAGTGGGCCCAGAATAAGAATTCTAGGGTCCATACTGAATTAAAATGTAGACTTCTGTGGCAGAGTTGATTTTTGTAAGTGTATTACTTACGTTTGTAAACATTGTACATTAAAAGTTTATTTTCTTTAATATAATGTGACCTAGAATCATAAGGGTCATGATTGAAATCATTTACAGTAATAATTAAGAATAAGATTCATTTTTATTAGTTATTCAACTTCACAAGCAGTTTTATGTTTAGTTTGGGTAAATATGTACATATAATATTCTCATGGCTAAAATAGAAAGTCACTTTTTAAATGATAATAGATTGTAACAATCTGGGTGCTGTGAGATAACTGACAAAATATGCAATGTAGAATACCAACACAGAAAGGACAGTCTGCAAGTTAGTTGTCCAGAACAGAATTTTTATGAACTGTGCAAATATTGTACATGGTGGTACCTGCAGAGCAGAAATAGTTGAGTCGAGGATGCATCAGTGGGACAGGCTAAAAAAAAAAAAGAGAGAGAAACTTGAAATTTTTGGTGCCTAACACTAATGGTCCATTTGTAGGAAACCCCATGAGTATGGTATATGAATGTCTTTTTTTAATGTTAAATATGTCGCCTATTTAATAATTAAATGCACATCAAAGCACCACTGTTTATTTTCTTTTTCCAGATAGCATGTGTATGTAGCTTTTCAAATGTAAAGAAATAGTAGATATTTTCACTTAAGTTTTGATACCTAATTCCATTCCACAAGCTATCACTTAGCCACTGTAAAAGTACTGTTTTGGTAAAAGGTCATTGTTAATTGGACTCAATGTATACTGCCTATTTGCAGTCTGTTACTGCAGTGCCACTTAGCACAAATAGAGCTAGAAAATGTGGTCACTCTTTAATTACAAGAAACCTGGATTCTTATCTAAAAGTGTATATTATGATTAATATTGTACAGTTAACCAGAGTTCAGAACAAGTGGTGATGTTTTCTCTTAATTTAACTCATTCTGTGCCTTCTTTGGTCATTAAAACACCACACACATACTTTACATATATTCTAATATAAGTTATTTCTTTGTGAAATAAATGCTCATCTTTAACCCTTACCTAAAAAGGGACTGAGGCACCTCTTTGCACTGCTACTATCAATAGATTTTTAAATCAGTTGTTTTTTAATCATTTTTTAAAGCTTACATTCAAGTAAATCAAACAAAAGTTTAAACAAGCTAGCCAAGACACTAATTTGTATGTATAATCACGTTTTATATCTATCTTTATTGAGTAAAAGTAATTACACTATATGTAAGTCCTGCACCAGAAGAGTTCTTTCCTCTTGGAGTGTTTTGGGATTTGAAAATAATGGTTTACTCCCAAAACCTATTGTTTTCTCTACTGAGGAACCAATGTAGAACTTGCACTGATATTTTTTATCACTGCCTTTAAAAGAATCAATAGGTATCTAAATGTTAAGGCATGTATAGTCTTTGATAAAATATTTTATCTTTTCAAATTAATGTTGAATAAAAGTTTTAATATCTTGCCTTAAATTGGTTAATGAGTCTTTTCTAGGACTCTAGTACTATGGCATATAAAAAAGAAAACATTCAATTTTGATATTTAGACTGCAGATCAAAAAGGACTAAAGCCACATTACTGTAATTTATAGGTTAACTTACATGCTGTTTGACTAGCAGTGCAAATATGAATGAATATGGCAGTTAGTCTGATCTATAAGAACCAAATACTTTAATTATGTTAAGGTAGTGAATAAAGATGTATAATTTTTTTTATTAATACCTTGAATATATTCAGTGGATTGAATGTGACTTCATAACTGTACTATAATTTTATTAAAATATTTCTGGAATAAAGGAACTCTGCTATCAATTCTTTCCTCGTCACCATATTACTGTTTTTGTTTCCAAACTTTGAATTCACTATTGCTGTTCTTTGCATTTTATCCAGGAGTTTATTAGGTTCATATAATCCTGAGTTTCCACTAAAAATGATTAAATACAGTGTGTCTGATTTCTAAGTGTGGTTCTTTGAAGGTCTGGGTTGCCACATGCCCAGAGCCCCATCACCATTTCACAGAATTGAAATGTTTCTGTGAGTATGGTCCCTGGCCTTTGGTAGTTTATTTAAATATTAAATAGTGTAGTAACATCCATGTATAGACATATCTACCCAATAGGAAAATGTAGATTTTTCTAATACCCAGAAACCAAAAAAAGCAACAACTTAAACAATTAGAGCCAGTTTTGGGGGATGATAAATTCAGTTTCTGTCAGAAAACCTACTTTATTTCACCCCTACTCTTTCAAAACACTTTATCAGACAAAATTTAGACATACAAAATTAAACAGTAGAATGAATTCTATGAATGATTGCATCATATACATTCAACAGTTATAACTAGGATGTGCCTAGATGTAGATATCTTTTTTTTCCCCATTTTAGAATTCTTAAATCTGGATCTTCAGTTCTGAATAATTTAGTATGACTTCTTCAGTTAGTACTCTCTTCAACTGTTTAACCCATCCATTGAGTTTTAAATACTGGTTGTTGTATTTTTCATTTCTAGAATAACTATTTGTTTATTTTTTTGTTTGAATCATGACCCAGGAAAGATGCTCACAAGACTGACAAGATAAATGGGGAAAGAATTTTTTCAACAAAGGACAATTAGGAAACCACATGCAAAGAACTCTTACAACATACACAAAAATTAGTTTAAAATGGATCAAAGACCTAAACATAACTAAAATTATAAAACTTAGGAGAAAACAAGTGTGCATCTTTGTAACATTGGACTAGACAAGGGTTTCTTAAGCATGACACAAAAAGCACAAGTGCCTTGGCCGGTGTGGCTTGGTTGGAGTGTTATCTACACACCAAGGGTGGTGGGTTCAATTCCTGCTTGGGTCACATGCCCCGGTTGCAAGTTCAATTCCTCGTCAGAGCACAGCTGATCAATATTTCCCTTCTCTATCCCTCTCAAATAAATAATAATAATAATAATAAACTGGGCTGCATCAAAATTTAAATATTTTGTACATCAAAGGACCCTATTAATAAAATAAAGTCACAGAATGGGAGAGAACAGTCACAAATCCTATATCTGATATGACACAAATGGGCAAATGACTGAATACACATTCCTCCAAAATGATCAATCACATGGAAAGATACTCAACACACCTAGCCGGTTTGGCTCAGTGGATAAAGCATCAGCCTGTGGACTGAAGGGTCCCAGATTCGACTCCGGTCAAGGGCACATGCCTGGGCTGCCAGCTCGATCCCCAGTAAGTAGTGTGCAGAAGGCAACTGATCAGTGATTCTCTTTTCATTGATGTTTCTATTTCTCCTTCTCTCCCTTCTCTCTGAAATCGGTGAAAAATATATATAGAGAGATACAGATAGGCATTAAAAAAAAAAGATGCTCAACTTCATTAGTCATTGGGGAAATACAAAAATTATAGTGAGTTACTAATTCACACCCCCTGGGATAGCTAGAATAAAAAGTTTGAGGGTTTTGGAGGCCTCATTTATTCCTGGAGGGAATGCAAAACAGTGCAGCTGCTGTGGAAACAGTTTGGCAGTTCTCAAAAAGTACTTACTCCATGACCCAGCAATTTATATACTGTGTGTAGATATACATAAAATCTCAAGGAGAAGACAGATACTCAAATACTTGTACACACATGTTCACAGCATTATTCATAATGACCAAAAAGTACAAATAAACCAACTTTCCATCAACCAGTGCAGATAAAGCGATATATCCAGACAATGGAATATTTCTCATGACTATAAAAGACAATTACAAACTTTAAAATAATAAATTTTATAGTACTTGAATTTTATCTCAAAAGGCGACACGATCAATTTTTAAAAACCATTTGATTATGGTATCTCTAATTGTGCTAACAGTAACAATTTTTTAGAAATTTTCCTTTTTTGTCTTTAAAAAATCCGGTTCCAATTTATGAAAGTTCTCAAAAAAAAAAAGCATGCCACATGTAAAGGCAATAGGGATATGACTATAAAGTAAATACCATTTGATTAAATTAACACATTTAACTACATGTTTTCCTTTGATACTGATACAGACATGGCCAGATAAAGTGAAAAACTCGTGGAGGGCTTAACCATGACTAAAGAAATTTTGAAATAATTGTTATAGTTTCTATTATATGTTTCAGTCAACATTCCTATATCCATATTAGAAAAGTTGTACTGACTTTTTTCTTTTTTAATCAGAGTGGTATTCTCAAAACAGCCTAGCACTGGGGTTGGCAACATCATAGACATTCCTCAATATCTCCACTGCAAGACATAACTGGGCTGGCAGGGGGCTGAGGGCAGACACGTCATTCAAAGCAATACTTAAGGAACTCATGTGTAATTAAGTACGTGATTGACCTGACCCAAATTCGCTGGGGGTGGGACGCGGATTTTAGCATCCTTATCCTAAAAATAATAACCAACCACGGCAGCTGTCTCCAGGGATTCGAACCTGCACGCTCTTGACGCCGTCACCACCTTCAGACGCGCAGTCCTGGCTGCGGGCCGACTTAATTCCCGACTTTGGCCGCGAGCCGCTTCGAAGACGGATGCATGCCGGGATATGTAGTCCCGTTGAGCAGGAATCCACTACCGCGTTGAAGTGCGTTTCGGGATATGTAGTTAGGCGGACGCTGAGGGCTACGCAGTGTGGCTCCGCCTCCCGCGTGCGAGGAAGCGGGGACGTGTGAGGTCACTTCCTGCGTGCTGGGTGGCTTCCTGCGGCGTTTCCAACTCGCGCTCTCTTTTCCGCTGCCAGTCCGCCGCCATCATGGGTCGCATGCACGCTCCCGGGTGAGCTCGGGTTTCCCCGCAGGGTGCAGGGCTCGGCCGCGGGGATGTGGGGGGAGGGAGCGAGGGTGGGCTGCGGGTCGAGGGGATGAGGGCCTGGGCTGCTGTGGCACAGAGCGCCCCTTCATCCCAAGACTGCTTCTCTCCGCAGGAAGGGCCTGTCCCAGTCGGCGCTGCCCTACCGCCGCAGCGTCCCCACCGTAAGTAGCTTGCAGGGGCCCGGGAGGCCGGGGAGAGGCGCGCCATTGGTCTCTCCGGGGAAGGGGCGCGGGGCGGGGAGGGGGGACGCCATCTGTGCGTGAAGAGCGCGACTCCCAGGGTGGCGGGGCCGC
Source organism: Lasiurus cinereus (assembly GCA_011751065.1). Lineage (NCBI taxonomy): Eukaryota > Metazoa > Chordata > Mammalia > Chiroptera > Vespertilionidae > Lasiurus > Lasiurus cinereus. Next base: position 875,298 of record JAAGEH010000135.1, read on the forward strand.
CCGGCTTCGGTGCCTCCCAGGTTTGTCATCCTGAGGCCGCTTTCTTTTCTGCAAACAGTGGTTGAAACTGACGTCTGACGACGTGAAGGAGCAGATCTACAAACTGGCCAAGAAGGGCCTGACTCCCTCACAAATCGGTGCGTGCTTTTGCCTCAGGTGGTCTCTCCCGCCTGCCCTCGTGTGACTTGCCGGAAGGAGTGGTGGTGAATGTGCCCCAAAGGTGCTTGGGACATTCTCATCCCCTTTCCTGGCTTTACTGCGGATGGCCCAGACCTAATCCTCATTTGTTGAACTCTGCAGTTCTCTTTAGACGGCAAAGTTAGCAAAACGTGCTCCAGAGTTTTTTATAAGGATTTACTGTGGGCTCCTCTGCCGAGCGCATGGTTCTGAGCCCTTTACACATCCTGACCTGTGATTTCTGACAGCAGTGCTTTGAAGTAAACACACGTGGTTTCCCCCACCTTCCAGCAGAGGAAACTGAGGCGCAGGGTGGCTCAGATCACTCAGCTGTTGGCTACTCAAGAGTGCTTGTCACACTTCCTTATTTAGGTGTGGTTCGACCCTCCGCTGTGTGTGACTTTGCAGGTGGCTTTCCATTTCTCTAGGATATCTGATGTTCTTAATAAACATTAGCTGGTCTTAACTGAGCAAATGTACATAGCAGTTGGAATCTTATTAATAGCTTTTGATGTCCTTTAATATCTAGCAAGCTCACTGTGATGATGGTCTTCCAACATTCGCAGTTTCCACCAGAAGGGTTTTCCTCGGTGTTGGCTAAACCTTCCTTGGATGTCTGAGTGAGCTTTGCGTGAATTCTCACATTGGTTTCTGTGAAGCATAAATATAAAAGTAAGTCCCATTTTACAGACGGGAAGCTTGAAAAGCTACTTGATCTCAGAACCCGGATGTCACATGCTCCAGGATGTGAGCATCTTTAATTCATTATGTGTGAGCCACAGTAAGCTGACTCAAGAACTCAGCAGTTTGGTGCACTTTATACATTGGGATTATTTTAGCTGTTTGGAAATAACTCCATTAGCTGGGAGGTTGTGTGAATGAATGTGGGAATTTATGATGTACTAGAGGCCTGATGCACGAAAATCGTGCACGTGTAGGACTTCCCCTGGCTGCTGGCACTGGCTTCCCTCTGGGACCTGGGCTTCACTGGCAGCCCCCGCTGAGTGGGGAGCCTCCAGAAGAGCTGGTCTAATTAGCATATTATGCTTTCATTATATAGGATTGCTCCCTTTACAGGTGTGATCCTGAGAGACTCGCATGGCGTTGCACAAGTACGTTTTGTGACAGGCAATAAGATCTTGAGAATTCTTAAGTCCAAAGGACTTGCTCCTGATCTTCCTGAGGATCTCTACCATTTAATTAAGAAAGCTGTTGCAGTTCGAAAACATCTTGAGAGGAACAGAAAGGTAAGAGAATACAGCTGCTTGTGCTACTTATTTCAATAAGACGTAATTTGAATTAGATAAGGTGGTTTAGAATTAAAATTCTACCAGGAGAGACTGGTGAAGGTTTTGGCTCTCCTAGTTACAGTATATGCAGTTGGTTGAAAATGTTGAGCTGTTGGTTGAGTTTTACAAATCATTTCTGCTTAGTCCTGTGGAAGGAAGATTTAAATTCCCTTTAAGGCAGTGGTTCTCAACCTTCCTAATGCCGCGACCCTTTAACACAGTTCCTCATGTTGTGGTGACCCCCAACCATAAAATTATTTTCGTTGCTACTTCATAACTGTCATTGTGCTACTGTTAATGAATCATAATGTAAATATCTGATATGCAGGATGTCTTAGGTGACCCCGGTGAAAGGGTTCACAGGTTGAAAACCGCTGCCTTAAGGACTTAATGTACCACATGAACACGAGCTTGTTCTCTATTAATGTTAAAATGTGTTGAGTGGTTTTCTTGAATTCTATCCATTTTTTGTTTTTAGGATAAGGATGCTAAATTCCGTCTGATTCTGATTGAGAGCCGTATTCACCGGTTGGCTCGATATTACAAGACCAAACGAGTCCTGCCCCCCAATTGGAAATAGTAAGTATCAATCTTATTTGTTACAAGAGCTAGAGTTAGCCAGGTTGTAAATACAGTAAAAAGATTAATAGTAGTAATGTTTTAGTTCATGGCTATATGTTCAACTGTTTTTTCAACTCTGCCATTGTAACAGGAATCCAGCCATAGGTGATACATAAACAAATGGATGATTTAGAATTAAAATTCTACCAGGAGAGACTGGTGAAGGTTTGGCTCTCCTAGTTACAGTAAAATCAAGTGGCCATTTTCCATTGAAACTATTTGCAAGACAAACCAAGGGTCATAGTTTGAACCCCTGATTTAGAACATGAATAAGCCCTATGAATCTCTCTATTTTTTTTAATGTTTTTATTGATATTTTTTAGAGAGAGAGAAAGGGAAAGGGATGGAGAGATGGACATATCGATGATAGAAACATTGATTAGCTGCCTCCCTGTAGGGGTCCCCATCTGGGATCAAACCCCCATGTGCCCTGCCTGACCAGGGATTGAACCGGCAACCTCTTGGTTTCTGAGTCACACCAGCCGGGCTGAATCACTTTCAGGTGGTTGATAAAGTTTCAGTTCATGCCATGATCCTAGGTGTTTATATTTTTATTTTTGCTTCAGTTGCTCACTATGATGATTGATTCCCAAACATTCGCAGTTTCCACCAGAAAGGTTTTACCTTATGTTGGCCAGTTCTTCCTTGGATGTCTGAGTGAGCATCTTCAATTCATTATGCTTGAGCCACAATAAGCTGACTCAAGAACTTTATACTTTGGGATATTTTAGCTGTTTGGAAATAACTCCATTAGGTGGGAGATTGTATGAATGAATGTGTGGGACCTATATTAACCCAGTTTTTTCCCTTCCCCCTTTTTTCCTTTTCAGTGAGTCATCCACAGCCTCTGCACTGGTTGCATAAAATATCTATGTACTCGAGCAATAAAGTCATTGTTTAACTAGAAATGTGATTTGTATTTCTTTCCCTTAGAAAATTGTGTACCAGTGATGCATACATGTTGATGTTTTCATATGGCAGTGTTTTAGCAGAATGAGAATTGTGTGGTTCCACAAAGAGCTATATGGGTAGTTGCTTCTCATACTACCCTGACTCAGCATCAAACCCACCACCTATTGGAGTACAGGACAAAACTCTAAGCAACTGAGTACACTGGTCAGGGCTAGGATATGGCTCTTGTTTGTTTAAATTATGTATATGTGAGCACATAAGATTTGAAGGTTTCCTTTAAGAACTGTTCTCTTCATTTAAAAATCAAGTGACAGGCGTTAAACTGGATTTTAAGTCGAAGCTATGTATATATACACTGATAATCTGGCCACTCTATATCCTATATAATAAAAGGCTAATATGCAAATTGTCCCCTCGACCAGGAGTTTGACCAATAGGCAGGCTGGCTGGACCTCACCCATGCACAAATTCATGCATCAGGCCAGGCCTCAAAATATATATGTATATATACACACATATATACATACACACACACACTTAGTGGCCAGCCAGATTATTATGTATAAGTCATACCAGTTTATAAAACTTAATTAAAAACAGTCCCTTCCCTTATGCAACCTGAAATCTAGGGCAAGCATAACTCAGCTATTTCTCTCACATATATGCGAGAATAATGTTTTGTGGATGTGTTTTTTTTTTTTTCAAGAACAGGTGAAATTCACATAAAATTCACCCTTTTAAAGTGAATAATTCAGAGGTACTTGGTATATTCATAATATAGTACAACCATCACCCCTATTTAGTTGCAAATTATTTTTATCACCCCAAAGTAAAACTCCATAGTCAGAAAGCAGTTACTCATTCTTCCCTCCCCTGGGTCCTGGCAAACCACCCATCTGCTTATCGTGCCTGTGGGCTTACCAATATGTGGCATTATGTCAGGCTTTCACTTAGCATGATGTTTTTGGAGTCCATTCATGTTGCAGAATGTATCAGTACTTCATTTTTATGATTGAATGTAGGTACATACCATAATGTGTTAATTGGCAGATATTTAGCTGTTTCTAAGTTTTTGCTCTTGAACAGTGCTGCTATGAACATTCATATACTTGTTTTGAGTCCCTGTTTTCAATTTTGGATATATACTTAGAATTGCTCTAAATAATATCCTTGTACTGTGATTTCTTGGTTTTTAGTTTATACCTCTTCCCCTAGAATCCTCATAAGTTTCCTATCATTCATCTCTGAACTTTGAACCACAGTTTAAATCTCAATATCTTCAGTCAAGTTTACATCTTTGTGTTTTTCCTTGGTATCTCCCAGGACCCTCATTCTCCAGCTCCAATTCAGACAAGTTACCCTTGAGACCTGTAGTTCTGGGGTCGACTTGGCCATCAATGTGGGAATTCTTCCAGTGTCAGATTTGTGTCATGTCCTCCTCTTTCCTGGTTTATGCCTCCCTTTTGGTGAAACTTAAATTATATGAGGTGGTTTGGGCACAAACTAGTCACACTAAAGTTGCTTTGCAATTAAAATTTAGTAGGTTCTAAAGAAGGCTCAATCCTTGGACCTCATTTTTTCTCTGTTTATGCCAATTCCTAGGTAATGCCATCTAGTCTTGTCTCTTTAAAAAATACTTTTGGGATTATTGCACTAAAATTCACACCTCCAGCACAGACCTTCCCTGAACTTTAGCCTTAGGTATGCATCCTATTCAACATCCCTACCTGGAGAGCTAATAAACACCTGGAATTTATTTCAAACCGAACTCTTGATTTTTGATCACCAAATTCTCTTTGCTCTACCTTAATGTATCCCAATTTGACTACTTACCACTTCTACTTCAACCACCCTAGTCTGAGTCACCTCTTACCATTACTACTATAAAAATCTCTTTGCCACCTGTGACCCCCACCAGGACTTTTCCACATTCAGCATCTAAGATGATTTTTCAAAGTGTAAGTCACTTGTTATTCCATATGCGCAAACACCCAGTGGTTCCCATGTCATTCAGAATACTAAAATCCTTATCTTGCCCTACAAGCAGTGTCAGTCAGGATCCAGCAGGAAACAGATGTACATTACACTTAAATTGAGGAACTTGGAGAGTGGCTTAAAGGAAATCTAAAAGGTACGAGTGGTTCATAACAGCTTTCCAGGCAACAGCGCAGGGAGGAGAGTGGGTCTGGAGGGCCCCTGTGATCTGACCTCCAGCTACCTTTGCCAGTCACATGAGCCTGGCTTCACACTCTTCCCAGGGCCATTGCCCTTGTTCGTTTCTCTGCCTGGGAAGCTCTTCCACCAGGTGTCCATAAAGTTTGCTCACCAGAAAGGCCCTTTAAAAGCTTCCTCCCACCCAGTGGTTCTCAACCTTTCTAATGCCACGACCATTTAATACAGTTCCTCGTGTTGTGTGAATCCTAATGTAAATATCGGTGTTTTCTGATGGTCTTGGGCAACCCTGCTAGTGGTTCTCAACCTGTGGGTCACTGCTGTAGAGCCTAAGACCATCAGTAAACAGGTCACGACCCACAGGTTGAGAACCCAACACTCCATCTCCAATCGCTGTTCTTCAGAGGACTGAGTACTACCTAAATTATTGATATTTTCAAGTTATGAGTAAGCCCCCTTAAAAAGGGATCTTGTTCACTACTATATCCCTAGTATTTAGAATGTGTGACACATAGTAGGTTCTTAATACATGATGGTTAAGTAAATACACATAAAAGATGAATGTTTGAGATTTTGGAAAAAGTTTTCAACTGTCACTGTTAAAAGAGAATTGGACTGGGAATAGCTTCTAGGCTGGAAATAATATATGCTAATAAAAGCCTAGGTGGCCCTTGTATGTGATGTCATTACAAGATGGCCACCATAGATGGCCACGCACAGCAGAGGCAGGGCCCAGTGACCACTCCATGCAGTGAGGCCTGTGGCCTATGGCTCCACATGGCGTGGAGGAGGCTGGTCTCAGCATCTCCGCTGCCTTGTGTGGAGGAGGTGGGTCGCAGCAAGGGAGGGCAGTTGGGGGTCATCAGGCAGGCAGGGGGCGGGGTAGTTAGGGGCAACCAGGCTGGCAGGGGAGCAGTTAGGCATCAATCAGGCTGGCAAGGGAGCAATTAGGGGGCGATCAGGCTGGCAGGCAGAGATAGGGGCAATCAGGCAGGCGAGTGGTTAGGAGCCAGCAGACCTGGATTGTGAGAAGGACATCCCCAAGAGGTCCCAGATTGGAGAGGGGGCAGGCTGGGTTGAGGAACACCGCCCCACTGCCGTGCACAAATTTTGTGCACTGGGCCTCTAGTGTGTGTGTGTGTGTGTGTGTGTGTGTGTGTGTATGTGTGTGTGTGTATATATAAAAACCTAAGTGGCCATCCTACCAGTAGCTATGATGTGCACTGACTACCAGGGGGCAGATGCTCAATGCAGGAGCTGCTGAGCTGCAGTGATTTGGCAGCTGCGGTTCTTGGGTGATGTACCCGTAACCAAAAAGGAGGGAGCCCAATTCCAGGGTGCATCACCTGAGAACTGCCCTCTAGCAATCCGGGATCCCTCGGGAGATGTTGGAGAGCCGGTTTTGGCCAGATCCCTGAAAGCCAGGCTAAAGGACCTCACCGGTGCATGAATCCGTGCACCAGGCCTCTAACCCATTGGCTCCCCACTTCAGGTCTGGCTCCCCACCGGGCCTTCAGGCCATTGCAGAGGTCCTGGGTCTGGCCCTTACAGCAAATTTTCAACTCAATTAGCTAAATGAGACATGAGGACCTATTGCCTGCAGCCCCAACTTCTGGCACCTTCACTGGCCCATCCGCTTAATTCATACCGATTTCCAGTGGAGGCAGCAAATTTTCCCACTACCACTCTCGGCTGGGAAATCAGCCTTGGCTTCCCTCCTTCCGGGTGGACAGTAGCACCAGCAGGCAACCTCCAGGGAAGGGGGTGCCACAGGACTCCACCTGGGCAGAAGGGCCTGGGTGGGAGCCTGATATTGAGCAGAGTCCTGCCCTAAGATGACTAGATTCCAGGCTAAGTAAATCCTGTTTCCTAAATAACTGCATTTTGCAGCTCAGTGACCACAAGTCACCAGTTACCGCCAAACTTAGGGTAAGGTGAGATAAAAGAAGTGAGACAGATGCCGAGAGAAAGTGACATAATGTATTGGGAGAAGAGAGAAGGAAGCCAGGGTACATCACCCAAAAATTGCCCTCTCGTAATCCGGACTCCTTGGGGGATGTCGGAGAGCCGGTTTTGACCTGATCCCCATAAGGCTGAGGGACCCCACCGGTGCATGAATCTATGCATAGGGCCTCTTATTGTATCTAGAGTAAAAAAAAAAAAAAAAAAACACCAACCTGCTATTGAGAAGTGAGATGTCATTCTGATTTCTACTCCTTTTGTTTTTAATCTGTTTTTCCCCCCAACATGATGCTTTTAGGATCGTCTATTATTTGGTATTTTGAGAGTTGCAATGATACTTTGGTTTTATCTTTTTCATTTGTTCTGTAGGGTACTCAAGCTATTTCAGTTTCAGAATTGTCTTGCATTATCGTCTTGAATTATTCGTTTAATATTTCTTCCACTCTATTTTCTGTGTTCTCTTTCTGGAACTCATTATTTGCATTTTACACTTTCTGGACTTAAACACTAATATTTTCCCATCTTTGAACAACTATTGTCCATCTCTTTTCCTGCTTTCTGAAAGGTTTCAACTTTATCTTCCAATCTTACTAAGTTTTTTCATTTCTGCCTTCATATACTTAATTTCCCAGAGCCAGTGGCATTTTGGTAACTGTATATGTGTGTATACATATATGCTTATGTGTGATTATATTGTTAAATGTATGTTGGTGTGTTGGTAAATGTTTAATTCTCTGGTAGGGGTGGGGAAAACACAACTTTGATTTGCATTGTTTATTTTTGCAGTGTAGAAACTCCCACTAGAGCCCTGGCTGGTGCGGCTCAGTTCGTTGATCACCGTCACATGCACCAAGAGGTCGCTGGTTCAGTTCCTGGAGAGGGCACATGCCCATGAGGGGCATGCAGGAGGCAGCCGATTGATGTTTCTCTCTCTCTCTGTCTCTCTTTCTCCCTTCCCCCTCTCTCTCCAATGCTTGGTAGTAGACCATTATATAGTATTTCCTCTATACAGGAACAATAAATGTAAGTGACTTTAAGACCGTGGGTAATAGAGTAATGTTATAGCCCTGGCCGGTTTGGCTCAGTGGATAGAGCATCAGCCTGCCAACTGAAGGGTCCCAGGTTTGATTCTGGTCAATGGCACATGCCCAGGTTGCAGTCTGAATCCCAGGTAGGAGGCGTGCAGAAGGCAGCCGATCAATGATTCTCCCTCTCTCATCACTGATGTTTTTACCTCTCTCTCCCTCTCCGTTCCTCTTTGAAATCAACGACAATATATTTTTTAAAAAAGAAAAATAGTGTGAAATAATTAGAAAATGCTGAGTTTTTATTAATTTGTTTGAATATAATTTACCTTTGAGTTTTTTCATTTAAAAATATATTTGTATTGCTTTCAGAGAGGAAGGGAAAGGGAGAGAGAGAAACATCAATGATGAGAGAGAACCATCCATCGACTGCCTCCTGCATGCCCCACACTGGGGATCAAGCCCACAGTCTGGGCATGTGCCCTGACTAGGAATTGAACCATGACCTCTTGGTTTATACATCGATGCTCAACCACTGAGTCATGCCAACCCAGCTGAATAATATTTTATAAAGTCTCTGCTTAACTGGTTTGCAGAATTCATGAAAATGTAACAGTTGGCTCTTATGACCTAGATCCAGCTCACCACTCAGAGCTCATATTTTGTTCCCTGAATTTTTTTTTTTATAGAAATCTGTTTTTTTATAGATATATTTTCTCATCTCTGAATACTTAATTGTAATCTTAAATTTTTTTCTATCTCTACACTGTGTTTTATCTGAGATACTTTTTTTGTTTGTCTTTTATGTTAGTCTTTCCTCAAATGCCCAGTAATCCTTGTAAGGTTCTGAATTGTGATGCCCACAATAAAGTGCATCTAGATGCACTTACTCTTTTTCACCACTAGGTGGCATATATTATTGTTGTTGCGGGTAATGTTAACACTACTATATACGTACCCGCAGCTTTTAATTTAAAAATACTCTTACATTTATATTTCTTTGATTTTTACAACTTCTCAAAAAACCAACTCCAGATTTATTTGGAAGGAGGCTTGGCATAAGCTCATTTCATTTTATTTTATTTTTTAAATATATTTTATTGATTTTTTTACAGAGAGGAAGGGAGAGGGATAGAGAGTTAGAAACATCGGTGAGAAACATCGATCAGCCACCTCCTGCACACCTCCCACTGGGGATGTGCCCACAACCAAGGTACATGCCCTTGACAGGAATTGAACCCGGGGACCCTCCAGTCCGCAGGCCGATGCTCTATCCACTGAGCCAAACCGGTTTTGGCTGGCATAAGTTCATTTTAAAAAATACATATTTTAAAAATTAATTTCAGAGAGGAAGGGAGAGGAAGAGATAGAAACATCAATGATGAGAGAGAATCATCAACCGGCTGCCTCCTGCATGCCCCACATTGGGATCAAGCCTGCAACCCAGGCATGTGCACTGACCAGGAATCGAACCATGACATCTGCTTCATAGATTGAACCTTAACCACTGAGCAATCCTGGCTGGGCAGCATAAGTTCATTTTTAAGAAAATTACTCCCATCTTAAAGATGGGAAAATTAAAGCTCAGAAAAGGTAATCTTTGCCCTACTCAGTGGTTGGCAAATCACAGCTCAAGAGCCACGTGTGGCTCTTTGGCCCCTTGAGTGTGGCTCTTCCATAAAATACCACGGCCTGGGCGAGTCTATTTTGAAGAAGTGGCATTAGAAGTTTAAGTTTAAAAAATTTGGCTCTCAAAAGAAATTTCAGTTGTTGTACTGTTGATATTTGGCTCTGTTGACTAATGAGTTTGCCGACCATTGCCCTAGCTGGTTTTGCTCAGTGGATAGAGCATCAGCCTATGGACTGAATAGTCCCAGGTTCGACTCTAGCCAAGGGCACATGCCTGGGTTGCAGGATTAACCCCCAGTAGTGGGTGTGCAGGAGGCAGCCAATCAGTGATTCTCTCTCATCATTGATGTTTCTATTTCTCTTTCCCTCTCCCTTCCTCTCTGAAATCAATAAAATATAATTTAAAAAAAAAAAGGTTTGCCAAAACTGGTTTGGCTCAGTGGATAGAGCATCAGCCTTCGGACTGAAAGGTCCCAGGTTCGATTCCGGTCAAGGGCATGTACCTTGGTTGTGAGCACATCTCCAGTAGGGTGTGTGCAGGAGGTAGCTGACAGATGTTTCTCTCTCATCTATGTTTCTAGCTCTCTATCCCTATCCCTTCCTCTCTGTAAAAAAATCAATAAAATATTAAAAAAAAAAAAGGTTATCTTTGAGACTCAAACTAAGGTCGCTAGGAAGCCTAGTGTTCCTATCACTGTATCTCGATGCTTCTTATGAGCTTTTCTCTGTGTTTTTCTGTTTGTTTTGTTTTTAGAGAGGGAAGTAAGGAGAGAGAGAAAAAAAATATTGACGTGAGAGAGATATATCAATCACTTGCCTCCCATATCCAATCCAACTGGGGATCAAACCTAAAACCTGGGTATGTTCCCTGACTGGGAATCAAATCCCTGACTTTCCAGATACTCCAGCCAACTGAGCCACACCAGCCAGACCTCTTTTTTTCTTTTCTTCTTCTTTTTTTTTTTTTTTAAGTGAAAATAATAATGACCCACGCTTTTCTAGACAAGTCAACTTGAAGTTTCACAGAAACATAGCTTGCTCTCCTTAGAGCATGTCTGTGATCTTTCTTTTATGGGGCATGTACTTTTGTTCTCTCTTTCCTAATCTCTCTAAGGGTCTGCACTAAACTAGCAACCAGGGAACAGTGGGCAGTGGCAGCTCATCCTGGGCTAATCCCCTGAACCTGTCCACGTCCCTTCTCTCTGGCTCTTCAGTGAGCTAACAGCCACCCCACCTTGGCTCAGTTCTTTTCTATACCATTTCTAGAGAGTCACAGCAGCCCGGCTCAGGATCTCTGCTGTTGCTTCTCCTACCCTAAGTCCTTCCTTGTTTCCATAAATGCACTCTCAAAATAAAAGTAAAAATTAACACAACCATTTTGGCTAATCCCTAATGTATGAAAATATCCATTACAGAATCAAATTTTAAAATCTCTAGAAATCCCAGTAAATTTAGACACTGTTCTCTTCTATATTGTTTCTCTTTAATTTTGTTATCTATAAGTAAAAATCAGATTTTTTTTAAAGCCAAGGATAAGAGTTTCCTTTCAGTAACAAGCTGTTCATGGCATCCCAGCCTCACCTGCAGCCACACTGCGTCTTACACTATCACCTGTTGCTGTGGCTACACAGTGACATATACAGCAGAAGCTTGGGAATGACGACCACCAAATCAGAGGGAAGATAAGCAGGACTGGGCTGCAGAGTGTTCAGTGTGTTTGTAATGTATTTCCCCCCCATAAAGTAGGTGATATGTACAAGGGGATTTTTGCTATACTCTCTCTTTTTTGTATGCCCAACATTCTTTTAAAGATATGAAGTCTAGAAGATAAAAAAGCAGTTCACTCAGCAGTTATTTATGACACTTTTGTAACAGGTATTCTATACAGCAGTGAACAGCAATCTATTCATTGCTAATTAATTCAAAACACATTCACTAATAGCTTCTTATGGGCAAGATGCGAGGCCAGATGCTAATAAGGTGACTCATACCTGATCCTGCACCTATAAAGACATGGGGATATGTGGGCCAAGAAATATGGCTCTATGGAAAGTAACTTCACAGGGTGATCATAAATTCCTAACTAGGAAGGTCATGGTGGGTAGTCACACCCCAGGCATGTAACTTCTTTACTGAAGCTTATCTTTGCCTCAGGCAAGCCCTGTCCATCCTTTCTGTGTGTCTAGGTTAACACACTTTTGAAATGCCCCTTTCAGACCCTCCTAACACATGACCACCCTTTCAGATCCCTCCTAAAGTGTGAGAGCACATCATCTTAACTAGTTTGTAATTCAATCCTCCTCTTGCTTTCTCCCACCTCTGTGTGTAATCTTCCCTCAGTCCCTTCCTGAATTTCAAATGCTTAGAAGAAATTGCAAAACTGTTATTCTCTGGAGCATTTGAGATCTTGCTCCCTGGCATATGTTGCCAGTTTTGGCTCAGATAAACTCATAAAAATTCTCTGCAGGTTTGGACATTTCTTACATCGACAGGCATATTGCATTATTCATTAAGTGTACAAACCACAATGTACATATTAGCCTCAGAAGAGAGGTGCAGATAAAGTGTTAAGAAAAAAAATCATGGAAATTTTGGGAAGGCTTCATAAGGAGATGGGTCTTGAAGGATGCTTTGGGGAAGGGGGAAGAAGGAGCACCCCAAGAACAGAGCTTCCTGTGCATGAGCAAAGTATGATGGTGGGAGAAGGTGCCGTGTGCAGGACCAGTGAGTAATTGAGTTTGGCTGGTGAACTTGGGAGTAGTGAGAGAAGTCTGGGAAAGGAGTTAGGTCAGCTCCCAGAGGACTCAGTCCAGGCCAAGCTGCTCAAGCCACATGACCAGAACTGTTTGCTGTTGGTGAGGGTCAGGGAGGCGGGAATGGCAGGTTGCTTCCTAGAGCCTGGGTGGGCACAAACAGGACCGGGGCCCCTGGAGAGACAGGCGCAGGTGTACCATCCACAGGACCTGGCAGCTCTTAGTTTGGGTTGGAATCACCACTTGCAAGGGCCTCTTCGGTTTCTGCTTAAACTCCTCCAGGGATGGGAGGTCACCGCTGACAAGGAGTTTGTTTTTTTCTGCTGGGGAGTAGTTCCTCAAGGGTCTACTGGAGCCCTCGGTGAGGAGGGAGAAACAAGTTGGAAAAATATAAAGTGTGCCCTCTGCCAAGCGCCTGTCCTCTGTTCCAGCAGTCAGTGTGCCTGAGGGTGAGCCCCGCTTGGGGGGTCCACGTGAGGAAGGCTGCTTTGGGCGGTGCCCTTCTCCACGCAGGCCTTGGCCAACAGGTGGCAGGTTGGAGCTGCTGGTGTGCCTCTCTGCTAATACGGGGCGGCCATGGTGCTGAGCTTGGAGCACCTACCTAGTGGGGAGCTTGGGCCAGGGAGACCAGCTCGTGCTGGAGGTGTCGGATTGTCCTGTGTCACCCTGGAGTCCTGCGCCCCTTGCATCTACTCTTCTAGTCCAGGGGAAGGACACTTTGGCTGATTTGGGGTCTCAGCATGGGCCCCCAGCATTGGCCCTCCTACCCCACCAACAGTGCTCAAAGATGGGGCAAGACTGGTCCTCCAGGAAGACTGACGAGATATCTTTGAGGATCTTTAGACAGAGCCCCTCCTGTATCTCTCCAGCTAACGGGTTGCAGTGCTGGAGATGCCAACATCGGAGGGTCTGGTAAATGGTTTGAAAGCCTACACTAATAAACGTATTTATGAACACATTCACAAAGATTCAAAGATCATTATTGGTTTTTGTAACTCATAAAGCCCTATGCTAACTAAAGTGTTATTATTTATACAAATCACCCCTGAGCTCTAACCGCCTCTAACTCAGGATCAGGGGTTATGGGTTACAAACTCATTGGAGTAACGCTGGAATGCAGAATTATTAAACTCCTCTTTGTCTCAGTTTCCTCTTATAAAATGGATATCAAGTCCCTTGCCCAGGGTTAAATGGCCAATGCAAGGCCACTGTGGCATGACACTAGATTTTAGAAACAGACGGGTGTGCCGAAACCAGTTTGGCTCAGTGGAGAGAGCATCAGCCTGCAGTCTGAAAGGTCCCAGGTTTGATTCCGGTCAAGGGCATGTACCTTTGTTGTGGGCCCCTCCCGGGGCCGGGCCCGCGCCCGCCTAAGTAGGGGGTCTGCAGGAGGCAGCTTATCGATGTTTCTCTCTTATCAATGTTTCTAAATCTCTATCCCTCTCCCTCTCTGTAAAATATATTTAAGAAAAAGAAACAGAAGGGTGTTATTTCCTCCCAATTTCTCAAAGCAGCTGGGGGTGTGACACTCAACCCCGCTGAAGGACTGTTCTCTGACCTCTGAAAGCAAGATGAAGAATGAATGGGTGGGAGCTGGAAAAGAAAGACGGGTCAGTCTGAGAGTGTGTGTGTGATGACACCTGGAGTGGATGGCAGGAGTGCCACTGAGAAAGGTGAACAGGGATTGGGGTGTGTTCAGTTAGCTATACAGGTGATGAGACTCAGTCCCTCATCCTGAGGGAAAAGCCCAGCTCTGTCAGTGCCTCTGCCCTGTTTTCTCCATCCTGCACATCCCCAGTGAGGCGCGTGCAGGAGGCAGCCGATTAATTGATGTTTCTGTCATCAATGTTTCTGCCTCTCTGTACCTCTCCCTTCCTCTCTTTCACTAAAAAAAAAGAAAAAAATCAATTAAAAAATTAGAATAATAAAAAAAAAAAGGTGAAGCTATTCAAATCTCCAACACCTTCAGAAGTGAGACCCTGGGGCAGGCAGGGTGAGTGTTGAAAGTTCTGGCTTGAGTCACTTTTCTTACATACAGACTCCTTTCTGGCCTTGTCCTGTTCAAAAACTGGAAATCAGGTGTAAATGCCAGACTTCTGGGCTGGGCCCAACCTGCTCATTTCTTCACTCGGCAACATTCTCTAAACCCTTGCAATGGCCCTGAGTCCTCTCTTCTCTCCCATCCACCCACCTACACATCCATCCAATCAATAAGTATTTATTGAATATTTGTCAGGTGCTGTTTCAGGCTCTGTGATACAACAGTAAACAAAACCAGACATGGTCTCTGCTCTCTCCACTTTGTAGGACACGTGAGATGTACCTGGTGGTACAAAAGCGAACCTGACGGGGTGGGGGAATCTCCCCATGGGGGACAGAGAAGACTGCCCTGAGGAAGTGACTCTTGAATTGGGCCAGGGAGACTAGCTCATGCTGGAGGGGAAGTAAGGGGAAGTGAAGTGGGGGGGAGGGGGATTCCAGGCACAGCAAATAGCCTGTGCATAGGCTTGTGGCAGAAGGGAGCAAGCTGAGTGTTAGTGAAAGAAAGAGGGCTGAGAAGGAGGAAGGGAGGCAGGGGCCAGAGCCACAGGACTTTGTAGGCCTTTTAATGTAACTGTCTTTGCTTTAGAGCAACAGGGAGCAGCACTGATTTGATGCTGAATTTACTGGATGGACCTGCCCACCCAAGCGGAGTAGATGCTACCAGGGGAGAGGCAGGCCCTAGAGAAGAGGGACTTCCATCCTAAGGGAGCCCCAGCAGAGGGCAGCAGGAAGGTAGTCCAAGGCTCTAGGAGCCCCTCTGCTGAGAATACCTAGACTATCTATCCCTGGGGGTCTGGAGACTCTAAGGATAATTTAGGTCAGGTTCTGGAGGGAAATGGGAAAACTGCTTTAAGGTTTGTGTGGGAAGATGCCTGTATAAAGCTGGCGAGGCAGGAATTAAGAAATTAAAATTGCCAGAGGTGCCAATGGGACTAGAAGCGCCAGGCTGGCAGGAGGGACTGTGTCTGTTTTATGCAAGCAGCTATACTATTAGAGCAGTGCAAACAATGTGTGTGAAATTAACATTAATTTATCAAATGCACAAACAGAGATCCTGTTAGGTGGGGGGAGGGAAGGAAGAAAAGGGGTAGCAAATGTTTCAGTGGAAGACAAAAAAGGAATTTTTACTTCTTGAGCCTGCTATTTGTTGGGCAATCCTATGTAATCCTATATAATAAAGAGCTAATAGGCAAATGGTCATCATGCCCTTATGCTGTCACCCTGTAAGGGCTCAGACACTCAACACTGGGGAGAGAGAAATGGGGACCAGCCAGGCTGCAGCTCAGGAGAGGGACAAGCTACCCACCCTGGGGTCCCAGCTCCAGCAGCTGGGGCTTCAGCCCAAGCAGCTGGGGCTTCAGCCCAGGAGAGGGACAGGTTCCCCTCTCCACAGTCCTGGGCGTCAGCAGCTGCACCTGCGGCTTGGGAGAGAGACAATCCACATGCCACACAGGCCTCAGGGTCCTGGGTGCCAGCAACTGCTCCTGCAGCCCAGGAGAGGGACAAGTTGCCTGCCCTGCAGTCCTGCACGCCAGCAACTGTGACTGCGGCCCTGGCAAAGCTGTCTGCCCACGGTCCTCTGTGGCTGCGGTTGGCCCAGCTGAAGCTGGCTGGGTCCTGGGTGCTTGTGACCGGCCAGAGGAGGGAATCCTGGGTCCTGGGTGTATGGCAAGGCAAAGGCAATTAGGGGTGATCAGGCCAGCAGGGGAGCAATTAGGGGTGATCAGGCTGGTAAGGGAGCAGTTAGGGGAGATCAAGCAGACAGGTAGAGGTGGTTAGGAGCAATCAGGCAGGTAGGCAGAGGAGTTAGAGGCGATCAGGCAGGCAGGCAGACACACAAGCGGTAGGAGCTAGTGGTCTCAGATATCAAGAGGCAGTCTGACATTTCCCAAGGGTCCTGGATTGGAGGGACACTCCCCCTCCCCCCATGCATAAATTTCATGCACTAGGCCTCTAGTCTGTATATATAAAAACCTAAGCAACCTTATGACTGGTTGACCAGTCAACCAATTGCTATGATGCATACTGACCACCAGAGGGCATATGCTCAATGCAGGAGCTGCCCCCTGGTGGTCAGTGTACTCCCACAGCCAACCTCCCATGGCCGGCCAACATACTGTGATTCCTTCCTCCCCCTCCCCCTGCCAGCCACTCCTCCTCACCCCAAAATCTGCCTTGATCACAGGCCAGGCCAAGGGACCCCACCCACGCAAGAATTTGTGCACTGGGCCTCTAGTATGCTAATAAACCCTTTAAATTCATGATGTTATTTTCAAGTTAGTTTTTTAAGTTTAAGGTTAAAAATATGAAACAAAAATCTAAAAATAAGTCTCATTCTCATAACAGACCCTCAAGCTCCTTCTCAGAGGCTAACAAAGTTTTTGGCATATCTTTTTAGAAATTTCATATGTATATCCCTTTAGGGTCACCTGTTGCTCCCTGCTACATACAGGCTATTGGCCTGTAGATTTCTTTCCTTTTCCTTTTTTATGTGCGGAATGCTTCACAAATCTGTGTCATGCTTGTGCAGGGGCCTTGATAATCTTTTATTGTTCCAATTTTAGCAAATGTGCTGCTGAAGAGAGCACTTGTTTTCTTTTCAAGTAGTGTTCTGGCTTTGGTATCAGGGTGGGACTGGCCTAATTAATTAAATTCAGGAGTATTCTCTTCTGTTAAATTTTTGGAAGCATTGAGAAGGATTGGTGTTAATTCTTCTTTAAGTGTTTGGTGGAATTCACCAGGGAAACTATCTGGATCCTCCTGAGCTTTTCTTTCTTGGGAAATTCTTTTTTTTTTTTAATATATTTTATTGATCTTTCACAGTTAGGAAGGGAAAGGAATAGAAAGCCAGAAACATCGATGAGAGAGACATCGATCAGCCGCCTTCTGCACGGCCCCTACTGGGGATGTGCCCACAACCAGGATACATGCCCTTGACCGGAATCAAACCTGGGACCTTTCAGTCTCCAGACCGACGCTCTATCCACTGAGCCAAACCGGTTTCGGCGGGAAATTCTTGATTACTGATTCAATCTCCTTATTCATTATTGGTCTGTTCAGAGTTTCTATTTCTTTCTTTTATTAAAAAAATATATATTTCTTTATTGATTTCAGAGAGGAAGGGAGAAGGAGAGAGAGAGAGAAACATCATTGATGAGAATCAGAATCATTGATCGGCTGCCTCCTGCACACTGCCTACTGGGGATCAAGCTGCAACCCAGGCATGTGCCTTGGCTGGAATCGAACCTGGGACCCAGTCTGCAGGTTGAGGCTCTATCCACTGAGCCAAGTCGGCTAAGGCCAGACTTTCTATTTCTTCATGATTAAGTCTTAGGAGGTTGTACGCTTCTAGGAATTTATCAATTTCTTCTAGATTATCCAATTTTTAGTATGTGATTGTTCACAGTAGTTTATGATTCTTTGTATTTCTGTGGTATAGTTGTCCTGTCTCCTCTTTCATTCCTGAATTTATTTATTTGAGGTATTTCTCTTATTTTCTTAGTCTAGCTAAGGGTTTGTGAGTTTTGGTTATCTTCACAATACCAGCTCTTTGTTTCACTGATTGTTTCCTTTTGTTGTTGTTTTTGTTCTCTATTTCATTTATTTCTGCAATGATCTTCATTATTTCCTTCCTCCTGCTAACTTGGGTTTACCTTTTTTTTTTTTTACTAGTTCCTTCAGGTGTAAGATTTGGTTATTTGAGCTCTTTCTTTTTATTTATTTATTTTTAAAATATATTTTATTGATTTTTCACAGAGAGGAAGGGAGAGGGACAGAGAGCTAGAAACATCGATGAGAAACATTGATCAGCTGCCTCCTGCACGTTCCCTACTGGGGATGTGCCCGAAACCAAGGTACATGCCCTTGACTGGAATCGAACCTGGGACCTTTTAGTCCTCAGGCCGATGCTCTATCCACTGAGCCAAACTGGTTTTGGCTCTTTCTTTTCTTTTCTAATATAGGTGTGTTATCTCTATAAACTTCCCTCTTACAATTGCTTTTGCTGCACCCCATAGGTTTTGGTATATTGGGTTTTTGTTTTCAATATATTTTTAAATTTCCCTGTTGATTTAGTCTTTGACCCATTAGTTGTTCAGAAGAATGTTATTTAACTTCCACATACTTGCAAATTTTTCAGCTTTCCTCCTGTTACTGATTTTTTGTCTCAAACCATTGTGGTTGGAAGAGATACTTAGTATGATTTCAATCTTCTTAAATTTGGTAAGATTTGTTTTGTCACATACCATAATCATCTATCCTGGAGAATGTTCCATATGTACTTGAGAAGAATGTGTATTGAGCTGCTATTGAATTTCTGTAAATGTCTGTTAGGTTCATTTGGTCTAATGTGGCATTCAAGTTTATTATTTCCTTATTTATTTTCTGTCTGGAGAATCTATCTATTGTTGGAAGTGAAGTATTGAAGTCCCTTAATATGATCGTAGTCTATTTCTCCCTTCAAATTTGTTCGTATTTGCTTAATATAGTTAGATGTTCTGATGTCGGGTGCATGTATATATTTATGATTGTTTTATCTTCTTGATGAATGGGCCTTTTATCATTACACAATGACGGTCTTTGTCTCTTGTTAACATTTTGGGATTAAAGTCTATTTGTCTGATATAAGTATAGCTATCCCTGTTCTCTTTTGTTTCCACTTGCATGAAGTGTCTTTCTCCATTCCTTCACTTTGATCCTATGTGTGTCCTTACAGCTGAAATGAGAATCTTGTAGGAGGCATATAGTTCGGTATTATTATTATTATTTTATTTATCAAGCTACTCTATGGCTTTTGATTGGAGAATTTAGCCATTTGCATTTAGAGTAATTATTGATAGTTAAGTACTCACTACTGCATCTTATTATTTTCTGGCTATTTTAGAGTTCATTTGTTCCTTTCTTCCTCCCTTGCTGCCTTTCTTTGTGAATCAATGATTTTCCATAGTGGTATGCTTTGATTTCCTTCTCTTTTGTGAATCTACTATAGGTTTTTGCTTTTGGTTACCATGAGGGTTATACATAACCTCTTACAGATATAATAGCATATTTTATGCTGATAATAATTTAATTTTGGTCACATATAAAAACTATACCTTTTTATCTCTTTTGTTTTTGAAGATGTCACAACTGCCCTCTTTTTATACTGTGTATTAATAAATTATTGCAGTTATTTTTAATACTCTTGTCCTTTATCATTATATTAGAGTTAAGTGGTTTACACACCATCATATTACATTATTAGAGTATGCTGAATTTGTATATATACTTACCTTTATTAGCATATTGTATGCTTTCATGTTACTAATTAGCACCCTTCCATTTCAGCTTGAAGAACTGTCAGAATTTCTTGTAAGGCAGGTGTAGTGGTGATGAACTCCCTTAGATTTTGTTATTCTGGGGAATTCCTTCTCTTACCTTCATTTCTAAAGGATACTTTTGCCAGATAGAGCGTTCTTGGTTGGCATTTGTTTTCTTTGACCATTTTTAATACATCATCCCATTCTCTCCTAGCCTGTAAGGGTTTTGCTGAGAAATCTGCTGACAGACTTCCAAGCTCCTAATAAGTTACAGGCTTCATTTCTCTCCCTGCTTTTAAGATTCCCTCTTTGTCCTTGATTTTTGGCAGGCTTATTACTTTTGACAGTCCTAGAGAGGATCTCTTTGAGTTTATTTGGTGGCTTATGGGTTTCATGTACTTGGATATCTAAATCTTTCCCCAGATTTGGGAAGTCCTCAGCCATTATTTTCTTTAAATAAACTTTCTTCCCCCTTTTCTTTCTGGAACCCCAATAATTCACCAATTATTTCTTTTGATGGTACCCCATAGTTCATGTAGGCTTTCTTTACTCTTTTTCATTCTTTGTTCCCCTCTGAGTAGGTAATTTCAAAGTTCTTATCTTCTAACTCACAGATTTTTTTCTTTTGCTTAATTCATTGATGTTTTGACATTTTCCATTGCTTTTTTTGTGTGTGTGTCAAGTGTGTGTTCCTGACCTTTGCCCACTTAATGTATTATTTCAAATTAATGCCTAACAATAAAAAACATTATTTTCCCATTGCCATCTGCTCAAGAATCTCCTCAAAGGCAGGAGACCCTCTCAGAACCTGTCTGTTCTCAAGGAAGGGCGTGGGTATGGCCTCCTTAACATCCTACAACCCTTCCCCAACCCCGTGTTTGCTTTCACCTCCCTCCCCTTCCCAGTCAAATGCGGCCCGTCCTTCAGGTGAGCGGAATTCCACCTGTTTCTGCATCACTAATGCCCACACACTGCCTGTCTCACTTCTCTATGGGTCTCATCTCATCAGCTGTAGCCTCTGCCCCCGCCCCCCAGGCTGGGCCTGGTACCTCCCGCAGTCCAGCTTCGCCTCTGTCCCAGCTCAGAGTGCAGGGGAGTCAGTTGCCGTGTCTCAGGCACTAACTCAGCTTCTGACTACACGCATGAGCCAGGCACTGTTCCAGGCACTGTATGACAGGCCAGCTGACATATCAGTGAGGGCAGGGGGCTAGTAACAACAAACACGGCAACACACACAGGTTAAGAACGCCAATTAAATGCACACCATAATGGAAATCAGAGCGAAGGGCGGAGGCGAAGAGTCTCCTCTGGGCGGAGGGGTCAGGAGAGGGACCCCCAGGAGCTGAGATGAGAGCACAGACCTGACTGAGGGAAGGCTCCGGCCGTGGAAAGAACCTTCCAGAGCCCCGATCAGAGGTCCTGCCTGGAGGACCTGCTTCAGACGGATGAGATCCAGCCCAGCCCTCGGTCACTTGATGAAAACTGCGGGCAGAGCCTGGGGCCCCTGCCACTTTAGGGCTGCGCAGGCGGCGGGGGGGGAGGGGACCTGCACCCCTTTCCACATCCCAGCTGCAAACTTGGGTAAATGCAATCAGTGCCTGACCCGGCCTTTCATAGGGGGCCTCCCGCTTGCCTATAGGGTGCAG